>QYTT01084031.1:17828-35939 GCA_006980735.1 Dasypogon diadema
CGCTCTTCCGATCTCCTAGCGAAGAGATTCTAGCGAGTAAGCAATAATGGTATTAATTCTATTTTCTTACCTTTGCATTGTGAAGTTCCACAGGCGTCAGTATTATGACACTTATTCTTTAGCCTATATAACATAATTCATCTATGGCTATCTGCTCACATTCTACCAGACAACTTATGTTTAAAATTTGTCAAAATTGTGCTCTTGCCTCATTTTACCTATGGTAGCTTGATTTTTCCCAAGCTATATTCTTCCTGTCAACGTAAGCTTGAAATCGCATTTAACGACTGTATACAAGTTATTTTTAAGCTCCCCGATTTCCCAACATTACACCCTTTAGATTTTATCTTTAGTAGGGTGTTTGCTCGAATGTTACTTAAAGCGGCAAGCATTATTATTATTTTCTGTTGCAACCTCCTAAGGAACGTATATGAAAAAAATTGAAGGTTTTTTATGGTATATGAAAGATCTTACTTTGTCCATGTTGTCCGTCCTACCTCGAGTGTGTTGTCTCCATTGGCGAATTAAGGTAACTTAATTGTGGGCATGTAACTTAATGTTGATTACTGGGTTGACTGTGTAGGTCTTAATTTCATTATCTTTTTATTTAAATTCTTTATCTCTATTTAACACTTCTATATAAACTTTATTTCAATGTTGACTTGTTTTAATTAGATTGAATTTTGTAAGTATCTTTTTTCTCTTTTATTCTTTTTTATTGTTAGTAAGTTTAATGGTCATAAGCTAGCTTGACTATATTCTTATTTGTTTTTATAGTATACATATAGTTATAAGACATTATAACTTATGCACCAGAATCTTGGTTAGTCATTGGACATAAAACCCACACCAGAATCAATTGATTCTGGGATTGTTACGGTCTGTTTTCACTTTCTACTTTGCAATGGAAACTTTATGGTCCCACTAAAAAGGGAACGTTCAAACGAATAAACACTAATTTCTGATTTTTTTGTTTTTTTTCACAAGTTTGCAATAAAAAAATCACAAATTTAATTTATAAAACAATACGTTAGTCCAAAAATCTATCGATTTGGGTGTTCCTGATCACAAACTTAGGAAAAAGTAGAAAAAAATAGAAATTGGCGTACATCAGTTGTGAACGTTTCTTTATTTTCTCTTGTTTGCTGCTAAGCGATTGCAATTTGGCTTTATAACAATTTTGGCCAGGTACTAAATATCCGTATAACAGATAAGATGTACATAAAAGTGGTAATAGTTAACAAAATTTTCACCTATAATTTGATTGGTATACCAAAAGCCATACATCCGATTGGTATTCTGCCTGATTAGGTAGAAGAAGTTAGAAGTAAAGACATTCGACAATATTATGAGGACGTTCAGGTGATAAATTATTAGATGATATTTTCAATAGAGCTGTTGTGTAATTTACGAGCTTTGCGGAAAAATACTTTTTCGAAGGAATTACTAGTTTTCTTGTTGATTCGAGAAGACACCGATATTTTGAATTTTTATGCTTTCGTAATAAGCTGTTCAGATTCTAAATTTTACATTCTTTTAGGAAAATGCCTTAATGATGAGAACTTGTTTATGGAATGCTGAGTTAACTTTAGCATCTCTTTTCTGCTTCAAATTGTTCAGAGTTTTTACTTTTGTGTTGGTTGTATTTAGAAAAGGGAAGGCTGCATACAAAAAGAAATCTGCTAATAGATAGCCAGCAACTTTAGAACTTTAAAACTAAAAAACAATCGTTAAATCATTACAAGATTACTCCTAATAGCAGTAACACTAGGGACAAAAGCATAAACTCGTAATTTGCACGGTACATGAAATTGCACTGAGGAAAAAATTTCCTTCGCTACACTTACACGAGCTCAACTAGATTTATAGCAACAATAAACGTACGCAGATTCGCACTGCAAGCCCACTTCACTTTCCAATTTTAATTAAACGTCTTACCATATCAGAGGTACACCCAATAAAAGCCGTCGAGTACCTAGAAATATCCAAACATCAATCCGTGACATTTCAAAACTGAAGCCGAAGTCAGACCTGAGAAGGCGTATTTAAAGCAATGAAATCTCGCACAGGTAATCTTCGTTGTTAACATGTGTACCAGTTTAACATCTCAAGAAATTGATTATTTATTGATCCATAAAATATGGAAGATTTTCTTTTTCTATTTAAGGTTTACAGCCCGAATGTCGCAATGGGTGTATATGCTAGTTATGGGCTTATTACCGATATATTCCCCGAGCCTTTCCACTAGGCTCAGTGCACATAATTTGCCAAGTAACTAGCGACAAATTTACCTTATGAGTATTAAATAATTGCTGCTAAACTATTTTAATGGATTCTGTAGGTGCACTGTATCTTTAATGTGAGACCTACTGCAGCGATAATGTTCAGAGTTCATTTGGATACGTCCGTTGTTTCTTCGGATAGTTATGATGGAATTCGATTTATCGATGAGATATTGTTGATATTATAGCACTCGGCTTAATGTCAGGTGAAGAAAATAAATTTCAATGCAAAATTTTATGAAACCGGGTGCATTATGAGGGGCTTTTGATGTGGATATATTGCAGGCAATATTTTTGAACTATATCAGGAATCAAGAAATTATGTTATTGTCCAAGTTGCAATAGATACGCCGCTAAATTTACAATTATGTCTAAAAATATAATAGATTTTAAATGTCAATCATTTTTAAGATTAAATGTTATTCGTAAAGGAAATAATATTTCTATTATATAGTAACTTTAGGAATTGGCTTTCGTCCTTACCTACAATGTTTTCTGTTTCTTGACCACTTCCGTCATCTCTTGCAATAATATTTTGCACTGAAACATCACTCAAATATCACTGACTCATTCATTCACTCATTGATGAGTGAACCAATCTCCCGAACTTTAAAATTCCGGTTAAAAATGTAGAATTTGGTAGGCAGGTTAGATGCTAGGTACTCTCTAAGTTATGTCGAGTTCGATTGAGAAACCTAGGTCGGAACTGGAATCAGAGGTTCCAACCCCGTTCAATCGAGCGAAACAGAATCCAAAGCCAGTTGCGTGTGTAAATTATTGTAAATTATTTGACAATCAGCTGATCACATTTATATTATGTTTTATTCTATGAGAAAGTTTTGTTGGATAAAGACGTGGATTTGATCCTTGAGGAAGATTCCATAAAAAAATTTATTATTTCTTCAATTTTTGTTATTTATTGGATACACTGAGCCAAAAAAACCCGAAAATCATAGCAGAAAACAAACTGACATTGACATCTATCTTTTTTGTGTGCGTACAACCCGAGAAACTAAAAAGTTCGAACCTGACGACTTTAGAGTTGGAACTCGTTAGGAACGAGTTCCGACCCAAACGATCAATCGAACGAATTTCTGCCTTTTGACAGCAGTTAGGTTGGAACTGTGTCGAACATTTTTTTCACTCGAACTCGACATAAGATTTCTGAAAAATTCAGACGATTAGTAGGTAGGCTGAAATTGGGAATAATTATATCCAGACGAGTGCCTATTTCGACGCACGTAGGTAAGATTTTGCGTTCTATTGAGTCATGTTCGAAAAACTCTGTACGTTTTCTTTTTACTATTAAAATTTAAGGAGAATAAGAACTAAAACTAAAAGTATTTTAGAATCCTCAAATTCGTGTTGTTTTGACGTCATTGCCTTGACCTGGCTACATCATGGATTTTATGATGCGGAACTTTTAGACCAGTCCTATCAAATTTTTCCTAGTGACAGATAAATAGACTCTGATGCACTTAAATTGCACCCTTTTATCCCTTCCTATTTTTTCAACTAATTTTAACGTAGGGCTTGTCACTCTTAGGATTTGATTTACTATACAAAACTTATATCTTCTTTGTTGCTATATTCCTCGTAATTCACTCAACTGTTTTGACGACAATTAACAGTCTTGTTGATATTTTAATAAATTATATTTCTGATATGATGAGCTTTATAGATTATGTTCAATGGGTATACAACAAAGATGACTCCCTTCCCACTGGCAACCTTTCAATCAGGGAATCTCAATTCCTGGAGCATTTGCTTCCTTGGGCTTGCGGTCATTAAACAATGTCGGGAACGTTTTGGGGAAGCAGTTGAATCTTATTTTCTCTTCAGACTCAAGCAACATGGTGGTTGAACCGAGTTCAACTCTTTTGTCAACTGTTGATCCGAAAATTTAAGCCGGAGCCGGATGAATCGAGTTTTTCTTTTACATTAAAAAGACAAACCTTACAGACTTGTCGAATGTACTCGCCTCTATCGATTTTAGCGCCTTACTTTGTAATAGTGATAGTGACATCGATACTGACGTTACTGTTATTCTATCTCATCTCAACGAACTTGCCCTTGATTTCTCTGTGTGAATTCTGACGAAGTGCCTTGTGCGGTGATTAAATCATGTTCCAAAGTTTTGGTTGTTCCTCTACGGATTTTTTTTTAAAGTCTCCTAGCAGCGAGTGTTTTCCAAGGAAAGCAATAGGAACGAGATTTCTAATTACAGACCTATTCATTCCCAGGTATCTCCGCAATGTAAACATATTCTCTTGGCTAGTCGATATGGTTTTCTGTCAGGCAGGTCTACTACCACAAACTTACTGAAATTTACTTCTAACAAAATAACCGGATTTAATTATGACCTTCAAACTGACTTTTTTTACACAGAATTCAGTAAGGCTTTTGATAGGTTGTCGCATTCGGTCATTTTGTTCAAATTGCAAAAATTGGGATTTCTAAATTTACTGTTGAAATGGGTTTCTTCTGATAGATATTATCAGGTGCTTTTCCGGTGTTATTGAGGTCACGTCCGGTGTGCCTCAGGGAAGTCATCTTGGCCCTCTTATTCTTGTCCTTTCGATTCACGACATTGTGAATCTTTTGAAGCACTTTCAGCTTTGCATTTTCAAGTTTACTCCACACGGTAGATCTACCATCTGATACTTTCCGCGAAAATTTTGCAAGTTTTTGACGATATTCTTTCGCAAGGGCAAATTTTAATATCGTATATCCATTATTACCTTTCTGTCCACGCTGATAATTCTAGTTCACCATTATATTCAGCTATGGCGACTACCCAGCAAACCAGATTGCACCATTGAAAATGCATTTGTGGCGACATCTGTGCATGGTTAGACAGAGAGGCTTTTTTTAGGTAGCGGAGATATGTTTAGGGCTTAGCTATTTAATAAGACAGTGTTGTTAATAATTTCAGAATTAAGTACAGAAGCCTGTTTGGAGTAAATCGTTTTGGTTTCAAGAAGTTCCTTTGCTCGAGCACACAAAATATTTTAAGGAAGTCATTGGCAGCTATTTCCATAACTGGTGATCCCAACAGAAGCGGAGTACCCTATCGGAGCATTCAGTGTAATTCAAACTGTGGCCACACAAAAGGACACTGGCATTAAGCGGCAACCTCAACAGCGGCAAACACCACCACTATTTTGGTAGTACCAGGCAAGAATAGCAGCAGCAACAACAGTAACATACCTCATACAGCAACAGTAAAATTTGAAAGTTATAGGAGTTTGTTGTTCTTGTTCGCCCGCGTTGGTGATTTAATTTTCTTCTTTGATGTGGTGCCTTTTTTCGTTGGTTTTGTCGTAAGTTTTCAAAGTTTCGCGGAGTAGGTTTTTTGTGTGCGTTGCCATTTTTATCGAGTGAAAGTGGAAATATGCGCAAAGCGAATGAACACTTTCATTTGAAGATTGCAAGAGTGTCGCTGCATTTCCCTTAAAAAGTGGAGGGCGTTACATTGAAATCACCCCCATTTTGGAAGGAAATAAAGAACTTGTGGTTCGACCGGTTAGACCACATGTTCAATTTAGATGGCATAGAGAAGACACAAAATTCCGCACGATAGTCTGTGCTGGATATGTAGATGCTGTAGGTCGTTTCTGATAGTGTCCGCAATCCACCGGCGTAAGATTCCTACAAGATTCTTCGCGATGCGTTGGTATTGAGGACCTACCCTTCGGATTTAATTAGTTGCTTACGGGTCTCTCTCTTGGGGATCGCAATCCCCCTCAGTAGTTAAGGGAGATGAAGAAATTGGTCGTAAGGCCATCGGCGAGCAGATGCTTCAGACACTATAGCTGCAGAATTTACCGACCAGCATGCAGGCTATCCTTGCGTGTACTCCTGTCAGCTCTCTGGAGGAGTTGTCGACTTGCCCGGATAAGATCGCAGAAGTGATCTCCCGGCCTGCAGTGTGCGAGACACAGTTGCCCAAGACAGCGGCGGCTCCAGAGGATCCTCGATGGAAGTAGTTGTTTTGTCAAATCAGCGAGTTGAAGAGTCGGTCGTGCGGAAACTGGTGAAGACGCAGCCAGGCTAATAATTCTGGAAGTCGGTCTTGTTTCTGGCTTCCAAGGTCTCCTTCCACCCGCCGTTCTTATAGTTGGTGTCGATACCACAGGCGCTTGGTACAAAGCAAGGTACTATCACAGCCCTTGTGATTTCGTGACAGCAAGCCAAAATGCAATTTCGGTAACTCAAAAAACTCCCGTCAACGACGGGTAAACAGGGTTCTTTTCCCAGTTGTCTCATCATTTATGACAAATCTTCCGCACGGCACTTTATAATCGATAGCAGACTTTTCGATAACTTTGGCATCTTCGACATTTTCGACCAATAGGTTAACACCGACTAGGTTGTAACTTTCTGTAACGAACTCGTCTTCGATCAACACTTATGATCGAAAAGCCCTCACTTTTGGATTTAAGTTTGCGTCGATGTTTTTTTGACAGTTCATTGTCGCTGACGTTGCTAAACCCATTTTAGGCGCAGACTTTCTGTGCCACTATGGGTTGCTCGTGGACTTGGCGGGAAAAACATTAATAGACCTTTTTTACGTCTCTGAGATCAAGAGGCAATATTGATACTGGACGACCTTCGACCCCTTCGATTGATTCCAGTTGGTCCTTCAGTAGACAACAAGTTAAAATTCAGAGATTTTGGTAGATCAATCCATGTGCAGTGAGAACGGTAGCGAATTATAATAAAAAATACGAAAAACTTAGAAAAGACGAATCAAAATCTAAAATTATACGAACTTTAAATTAAAATAACTTATTATATTATTATAACTTTCCATTGCCAAAATTGATTTTCCTGCATAGCCTTCCATGAACGAATCTCTATACCAAGCACAAGACATTTTGTTTTATCTAACTCAATGCGAAAGTCCTCTTCTAAACGCACTTGAATTTCAGCTACTTGAATTTTGCTATTTTCGTCTGTGTCTTTTTGATGTGCAATTTCTAATTTCCATATTGTTCAGTTGGGCACCAATGACGTCTTTACAATGACTTGTCCACGTCGTAGGTCTGATTTTTTATATCCAAATATAAGCAAATATAAGAAACTTACGCTGAGAAGATTCTATGCCGGTAATGTGGACAGCACAGAAGGGATGCATACTTAAGCAGAGGTCTCACGAACGAATTACATAAAATTAGTGTAACCTGAATGTCAGAAAACTCCCTGGACCACCGCTTAACAAAACCCAAGACGGAGGTAATTCTACTGACAGTATGGTTAATATGAGAGATAAAATCCAATTTAGAGTCCAAAATGACGACCAAATCCTTAACGGACTACATGCATGTAATACTATTGTCGGAGGAAGTGTAACCGACTACAAAAGAAGCGTGGCCTCTAAAGAACGATATGACCTCACATTTATTTATGTTGAGCTCCAAATCATTCTGATAACACCAATCATAAAAAACGTTTAGATCCATCTGAAGGGATAGAAATAATTTCATATCATAAACATAGATGAACACTCTGGAGTGTTTCAAGAAGCCCACAATGTCATCAATAGAGATGATGAAGATAAGGGGGTCAAGATGACTTCCCTGGGGTGCACCAGAAGTGGCATTAACAATCCTCGAGCGGAAACCACAAAATAGCATCTGAAAAGTCCTCCCAGACAAGTAGGAATGAATCTGCTTCAAAAATATAGTTGTGGGTCCTAGTTTCCTTAATTTCAGCATAATAACCCAATAAAAATATCAAAAGCCTTGCTGAAATCTGTATAAATACAATCGGTTTGCATACTGCTACCAAAGCCAACGATTGTATTAGAGGTGAATTCCAATAAGTTAGTGGAGATCTACCAGAAACAAAACCATACTGATTGGTAGAAAGAATATTTTTGCATTGCGCGGATATTTGAGAGTAAATTATTGATTCCACTAACTTTTTATTACCCTTCCAGTGTATAGGTATAATGTAATATAATATAATATAATGTTTACTGTAATGCATTACAAGCCTTCTCTTATTGAGTTTCTAATGCATTGCTGGGTCTCAGCCATCTCTGAAGTAGCATCTCTCTAGAGTTGTGAGTTTGAAGATAGGATAGCGATATGCAAAGCGTGAAGGTGTCATTATACCCTAGATGTAGGGTATTGTAGCTTTGAGCAAACGTTTGTGATATACTCTCCTACTCACTACCACCAACACATTGTGTACCTCAAGGGCCTAGTCGAGTCGACCTATTGGTCTTCTTGTAGACTGCATTGTTCGCATAGATTCGGATTTGGAAAGAATGTATTCTTGCTCAGTACAGAATAGTCTTCAGTTAAATCCTAAAAAGTCCCAATTCATTAGTTTCAAAAATAGCGCTTTAGAAGTCCTCGACATCCTGCCAGTAATTCTAAATGGATTTTTAATACCTAGGTCGGATAGGATTAATAACCTTAGAATTCGGCTAAACCAGCACATGAAGTGCTGCGACGATGTTAGCAAAATTTCCGCTGGCTTACGTAGACTGTGGCTATCGGCGAGCATTTTATTTTTTGATACTCATTTAAAGTTGGTAGAGGCTCTAATTTTGCCTCACTTTACATATGGTAATGTGGTATTTTCAAAACTTTGTAGCACCTGTTTTCGTAGATTGGAGGTTACCTTTAATGACTGTACGCGCTTTGTTTTTGGGCTCCAGACATTTGACCATGTCACCCCTTTTCGAGCACGGCTGCTTGGCTGTTCTTTGGGTGCTTATCTAGAGTACAGGTCTTTAGTAGTTTTGTATCGATTGCTTTTCACTAATAGTCCGGGCTACCTTAGAGGGTTTTTTATATTCACAAGTTTGCGACGTAACAGAAACTTACTGATGCCACTTTTCCATAAGAAAGTCATGGAGCGTTCTTACTTTGTCCAGGTCATTCGCCTTTGGAATGACCTACCTCTTGACATTCAATCTGCGGTTATCATTAGCACGTTTAAACCAATTTTAAGGAATCATGTCTCTGTGTAATACTTTTTCTAAATTTCTCCCTCATGAGACTTGCTTTTTCATTTCATATTTTCAGTTTTTTGTTTTTATAACTTGCTGTTCTGCATTTGCATTGTCCGTTTTTTCCCTCTTCTTCTTTTGTTTACTTTATCTTTTTCTTTGATAGTAAAATGTAGTCTACTTCCATTTAGTAACTAGTGCAAAAAAAGATTGTAAATCTTGAGTACTTCTGTCCTGAAATACATATATATTGTTATTATTATGTTATATAATAATTTAACCTTAACGCTTAGCACGGCGGATCAAATATGGCGGTCGTAAATGTTAACTTTTTCAAAAGTTTCTCCATCATCATGGAAATAAATCCATATGGGTTTATGGAGGTCGCTGATTTCGAATCTGGAGTCAAATTTTGGAGATTCAAAATGGCGGGTCCAATATGGCGGACAGGGTTTACTACAGGTCAACGGAATATTCACGAAAGAGCAAATTAAAGCTAAAGGGTGCGTTGACAGGTTACGGATGGTAGGACTGCCTGCAGATTTTAAGATCAGCTGCAAATATGTAATAATAAGTAGCCGCGAACAATTAATTACAAACGCATTATTTTCTTTTCTTCTTTACGTCTAGGGTATAACATAATTAGTATAAACCAATTATAGCTTCTTTCCTTGTTTTTCATTGCAAAATCACCGCGTGGGAGCCTTTGCAGGTTTTTAATTACCCTGAGATGCTTCTTCGAATAAAACCTTGGACATCTGTTGGTTGTCCATTCTACACTGGTGACGAAGCCACCTAACCCTGCCACATTTTATGAAATTGCCATTAAAAGGTAATAGTAGTGAAAAGTTTTCCTTTTTTTCGAATATACCCACATAATGCGTTATAAGATAATGATTTGCTTTATTCAAGCCATATTATAGTAATTCTATGGGGAACTCACTAGAATATGTTAAAGTATTTGCCAATGCTGAAGTGAACGCACATATCTTATTAGGTACACGTAGACGTGGATCCACGACCAATACGCCTGAATTAGTGAAATTTGTGCATAATTTTTTGTCCTATTATCGCTCAATTATTCACAATTAACATGAAGTGTTAGTAATTTCTGCTTTTGAAGGGTTCAGTCAAGGAAGAAATGAGATCCTTTTTAAATCCGTGTTTTTTTTCGTCTGAAAACCTTTGGCTAAACCCGCTGATGTAAATCGCAAATACCTCTGCCAGCAAAATAATTTGTATAACAAATGTGATGTTTTTCTGTGCTTAAAATCTGGAATTTCATTATATTTTCCGATTCATTATTCCAGGCACTTGAACTGGCATAAAAAAATAGGTGATTACGTCATTAAGATATCACCAGAATTTTTTCCTGAAGCTCTTTTCTCACAAACGTGAAGTATATGGTTTAGACATAAGATCATCAAGAAGAATTTCACAAGAAGTGGTCGATATAAAACCACAAACAGCAACAAATCGAATATATAATTTAAAAATTTTGATTTATTGCCTTGGAACGTGTGACTGTTAACAGTTTCTAGCTCTGAATAAAGTATGGTATGCTCTGTGGAGGTATGCAAAACATCAAATGCTCATTAGCAGTGGTAGCAATAAATTATTATTTTACGAAATTAATATGCAGAAGGCGTATTTAGGTCACCATTCAGAGGTAAAATAAATATTAAATATTGTTTTCACCGCATTTTCTCGCGGTTACTTTGTTCCTTTCAAAAAATTTATCGCTTTCATATCACCACTTTGCCGAGATAGCAGTTTATCTATGTTCGTGATCCATGAAATTTTTGGCCATCAAACTAGCTGTTGCTGTTGTTTAGAGCCTCTAATTGTCATAGTGTCCGAAATGTAACTTTTACCTGCGACTTACCGCTTTAGGTCTATTAGAAGATGTTCCCACTCCAAGGCGATTTTATTTAATTGCAACTCTTGAACAAGACAAATCTACTTCTTGACAAGAAGATGACGGTGCCGCAGAGAAAGCTTGTTCTCAACCTTGTCAAACCGTCACTTTGACTGAATTAAGGCCTATTTGTCTAGGAAATACCAGCAATTAAAATGATAAAAGAGCGCAGCGTGCTATGTTCGCATTTTGATCGTACATAATTCTTGCGAGTTTCAATTAATTCTGGTACTCCTAGCCCTAAGGTATAAAACCATAATTGGCCATGTGAGACCTGTTTGTGTCGAAAAATAATTACCATTTGGAGTGCTAACTTTGGCGAATTTTCTGGTAAACTGTCTTTTAATAATAAATACACTTGAAAAATTGGTTTTTATGAGATCTCCAACGAGGAAGTCCTTCATTGCTTCAATTAGGAAAACTTTATCTTCAAGGTTGGTTATGCGCTGATGTTTAACAAAAACCTTGTTGTCTGAGGCGTCTAAACTGGTCTGGTGGAATTAGACTGTCAAAAAGTCGTAAAGTCATACCGAGTTTGTTTACAACTCAGCAAAAATTCTCAGAATTATAATTAGTATTATTGATTATCGTTTACTTTTCAAACACGGCACCTGCTCGTTCCGCTTATGTCTACATTATTTGATACAAAAGTGTGGAGATACCCGATTGATTCTGTTGTACTTTCCAGTTTTTACTATTTTTGAAGCAAAAAGCTAACATATCTGATACCTGTTAATAGCATGAACGAATTGAATTAAAGACGAGCACAAAAAGAAGAAAAATCACACTTCACAGCAATTAGCTTAAAAACTTAATTGGCCCAGCACATGTGAAAATAACAATAATTGATGATGTTACAAATCCGCACGGCGCTTGGCTGTCCGAATTTGATGTTGATTAAAGTCAAGTTTTTTCGAAAGTTGCGCTATAAAATGCCCATAAGCGGAACATTTAAAGGTAATTATCGACGTCAGAATTTGCTCGGAATAAGTGCTCTCAGGAAGTAGAAATTGATTAACTCTCGACCAACTGCCAGCAATTCCAAACTCTGAAGGTTAATTACGTGAGAAAATTTTTTTTTACTGGTTCAATAAAAATTTCGAACAGAGAGAATTGCCTGGGGATTACGTAGATATCTTTAAATGTTCCTAACTTTCAATAGATAAAGCCTTTTAGCATTATTTAATAAACTCCAGTGAAAATTTTTGTTCAAGCTGTAAATAAGCTTTTTCTTTGTTTGTGGTTAAAACAAAGCTTGGGGAATCCCTTGCAATAGAAGTAGACCCTGCAATAGAATATTAGACATAACCTATAGGTCTGCATAATCGTGAACTGCTGTGCTGCTCTTCATGAATACAAAACACGGAGACGAGAAGTTCCTGTTTAAAACACCCACCCAACCAGAACTGCCACACGCTAAAAATGGGACACGTAATTGCGTAAACCTTGGAGGTTTCAGTGGAGGAACACTTTCGTACCACCTCGAATCTACTGCGTCTATCACACCTATATTGGCCAGGCACTTTCAATCCCCATCTGAAATTTTTAAGGATCTCGTGAATAAATCGTACTTTTGAAGATCTCTCGGGTGAATGTAGGCAAGGCAATCTTCTCAAGTTAATTCTTCAGGGTAGAGTCGTACCTTCTTCATCTATTTATTGTACTCAGTTCGAATTAGTTACATGGGTATTGATATGAATTAACTGTACCTCACGAGTCTATTACTGAGGTGGAACGAGTACAGCTTTTGCTTCTGACACATATAATGGTCATATGGGAAATCTTACTCTGAAATTTGTTCGTTCATATATCTAATTTTCTACATAAAAAATTGAGGATAACGTTCGTACTACTATTCTCTGAGGATATCTAGAAGGATGAAGAAGGTTCAAATCTAGTCAAGAAGAAGACAGATATGTATATTCGAAAATGTATTCTCAGTGGCTGAAAATTGCAGTGTGCATGGGCAGCTAGGAAACTCACAAGGCTTCATTACCTGTACGCTGGTGAAGACTGCAAATTAATACTAAGCGTTCTAAGCATACTAAGTTAACAATGTTAACAATGACAAGGCGAACGAAGTACTTGACGCCTCTAGGATGATCTCTTATATACGTACCTACGGGGATGATCTCTTAATATACGTACCTATTTGGGCAAATCACAGACTGAACGAACAATCAACATCGACAACCGTAGGATTTGACTGTGATTGCTAAAAGATCCAGGGAATTCTGGGAGCCACCGATTTCCATGCCAAGAGCAAAACTGCTCTAAGTAAATCAGCTACCCTTAAAAATGCTGGTTCGCATTCTTATAATGCCCTGTAAACATACAAACGTATAATTGAACCACCTAAGGATATCGGCTGTGAGGGATGCGAAGAGGAGACTCAACAATAATGTCGCTGTCCACTACTTTCTGCAAAGGGACCTAAATATTGGGTCTCCACTAAATTGATGAACTAAATGTAGCATGAGAAATAAGATGTTGGTGTATCCTACATTTCAACAACTCGACCTTGTATTGAACTCTTATAAAATGATGTTTATATAACATTGCGACCAACATGCATTTTTGAGATAAAGCTCCTCTAAAAGATTCACCCTAAACTAAGATTTTCAACAAATCCTAAAGATTTATTTGGCATTGAGCTTGGTGCTCTTTCTGGTGAAATGAATGTCTTTTAAAGTGCAGTGTCTAGCACATACTTTTGGAGCGGGCTTTTTTACATCTAGCAGCCACAGTGGTCCAACGGATGCGATGGTAAGTAATTTTGTGTACTCGAGGAGCAAAGGGCAGCGCTAGGATCTTTGAGTGAAACTGTAGGTTTTGATTCTTTAGAACACCAGTCTTCAAGATAATCAGATTGTTTCTTAAAGCTGTGGTTCGGTTTGCGTCATCAAACGAAAAGTTTTCTAGAAGACTAGCATTCTTGAAGCGTTCAGTTGGAGGATTCTCGACAGATCGAATTAAATGAGAACCGTTATCCCCATTGATTCTATTGATTAATCTTGGATACATTAAGATCCTTGTTGTGAGTACCTCATCTCTTCAAAGATTAGTTTGGTTGCTGTGAAAGAATTCAGCAAGTATCTTACTGTGAAGTATACCTATATTTTATAAAAAAAATTTACCCGTAGTCTACTTTCACACTCACACTTTAGCCGCTGCTGCAAAAGCTTCTTAGATTTTTCTTTTAAGAATTCAGACAATTTAATTTCCAAGGCAAAAGACCTTATTTGGCTTCATAATGTTAAACTGATTTCATTAAATGTAAGTAATGTATTCCCATTCACACCGATTACTGATTTAAAAAGGAAAATAAGTAGTTCAATAAAAGACGAAATAAAAAATAAAAAAAGCGTTCACAATTAATTCAACTTTCAGATACATTATCTTATGTTTAACGAGAAAATGTATACTCAAATAGAAAACCTAGCAATGAGTTCTTGGTATTCGCTTTTGTGTGCGGAATTTTCAATGGAAAATTTTGATAATATAATTACCCAAACTAGAACATAATATATGATTTATCATTTTGCTTGGTATAAATACACTATGGGATTAAGATAAATTTAGGGAGGAATTAGCAATTTGGGTATAAATCAAAAATGGTTCATAAATTTTGAGGCAGAAAGCAATAGCTAGAAATACCCTCTATACCAAGTAAAAGAAAAAAAACAATTTGGAGAAAAGTTCCTTACATAAATTATTCCTGCATATCTCTTCAAAAAAATTAACTATGGTCATATAATATAATAAGCCCACTTTTGGATTTGCTAAACGTAAATACGAATCATATGACGGGCATTAATAATTTAGATTTTGATCGTGTGCCAAATGAGCTGAACACTGGCTAACTCTATTACTTTCTAAATTTTCGAGCTTGCTAATTCTTCTTCTTCTTTGCTTGAATTGCTAAATTATGACATTCGTTTGTTAACATTCGAAAAGTTCGGTTGTTTTTTTTAATAAAACGTATAATATTTCTAGTGTATATTTTTAAAATGTGCGAATAAAATCCAGGAGCTTTGCTTTGCTTTTATTTTAATTGAAAAGAAAGTGACAGCTTAACAACTGGCTAAATACCATTTTCAGTTTGGCACAGCCGTGGAATTAACGGGCAAATTTCCAGTACAAATTGGAATTTGGGCGGTATTTAACTTGTTTGGCACATGCCCTTAATCTTACACCTTGACCGCAGTCCAATACTTGATAAATACGAAATCCTTGAATTGCTGCAAAGGATGCTGTGATTTATCTAGATACTGATGGTCGAGGCAATCCTACTGATGAGAAAACAATAAATTACAGATACCTTCTTAAAATTACTAAGGCCTCCGGTGGATGAGGGGGCTGAGGCGTACATTTGCAAATATTTTCCTCTGTTGGCGTGGGTTCAAATCCTGCACAGGTTGAAGCAGGTCCGCTGATGAGAATTCTACTTGCGAAGCCACTGGAATATTACAAAAATTGTAGCATTTGAAACATTTGTCAGGTTATATTTTCTCAAACTCCTCTGTGTGTGTGACGACCATGCAACACAAGTAACTGTTAATAAGGCTAACCAATAGAGAAGAAAAAGAAAAACAGTTAATAGTGTTAGCAACAAGCAACTGATAATAGTACCAGGCCCACAGAAGACCAGCTCAAAAAATGTTTAATGTTGACATTTAGTCAAAAGCTCATCAAACCATGTGAGGACGATTCTTAAGTACACCTTTAGAAACATTCAGGGCAAACACGGTTAGCAGCGACTAAAGGACACCCGGAGCTCCGCAGTGTCGATACTAGCGTTCAAGAGTTGGTGAATAAAAACTATGTTGGCAACATTCCGACGTTGTTCCAGCGAAACCATACCAATAAGATAAGGTGGTAGGATCATAAGGTCTCCCAAGGCAGACCACTAAGCGCAAATCTAATGAACTTGTGCTGAACCGATTCGATGCGGTCGACATGCATGACATAGAAACAATTCCACACTTGAGACGCATATTCAAGCAGTGGTCTGACGAACAAGTTGTATAATGTCAAAAAAACCAGACGACTAGAGAACTGCGACTTATAAAGCCAAGCATAGAATTACGTCTACAAACCACATAATTAATATACGAACAGTTTGGGTATGCAGGATAATTTTGTAATCGGCCTGTAATTAGTAATCTCGCTCCTATTGCCTTTCTTGTGAATGGATATAATGAAGGAGTTCTTCCATAGTTTAGAAAAAGATCCACTACTGAGAGATTTCTGAAAAAGATTACGAAGAGGGACAACCAAGGCATAAAACACTTCAGAAGGCACACAAACGGAGATATACCAGCCGCATATAGATGGTTGTCAATATGCGCACCCTCGAAAAATGTGGCAAACATATTGCAGATGTCATATATGACGCTATTAGAGCGCCCATCAAAGGACAAGCAAATGGGATATTTATCAGTTTTCCTCTAAATGTTGACAAATTTAAAAAATTCATGTGGATCACTGTAAAGGTTGTCACGTATATTGGCAATGCACTTCTCGTATAGAGCAGACGAGTCTGCTTTAAAGTCATGGCCCTATGGCCAAATGGGTCTCCAGTTCTGAGAAAGGTCTTTAAAAGTTTATTCTTGCTATTCTTCAAAGTTCTCAATTCTCTATTAAACCATGGAGGCGAGGAAGAATGAATTTTCTGATGCTCAAATGGTACGCAAGAGGTAAACACCTCGAAAATCTTGACGTAAAACATGCTAACGTCCGAATCGATGTCAGCATTGCAGAGCAAAGCTCTCAATTCAATAGATAAAATTCTATTCGACAAATTCGCAAGGTCTACCTTTTTAAAGTTAAAAAGGAAACCCTCTTCATTGCTTTGGCTAGTATTATCGGTCTTATAGCAATCTGTTACTAAAATAGGGGGTGATAAGAATCGACAGTTGATAGAAGAGTTGAACTGGATTCAACCGCTATGTTACTGGAGTCAGAGGAAAAGGTAAGAGCCAACTGCCTCCTCAAATCGTCCCTGACGCCACTCACCTGGTGTGTTGCCGAAACGTTGCGTTTCCTCCTTCTCGTGTGTAGTCAAATATAGGCAGCTTAGTACTGCTAAAACGTTGCGTTAACGCTGCCTGTTGGCAACATTTTCAGATGCTTTCAAGGCTATATCTTTACTTCATAGAATTTAATTTGACTTTTACACGCTGTACTTACTTCTTTGAAGAGTGCGCTTTAGTTTCTACCGACCTTACGTCTGTGATAGAACGCGATTATCTGGATGTGTTTAAGTGATGTGGCCTTATGCAGGCCTTTGAAATACTCATGACGAGATTCTGGATTTAATGCGTATTCATTACGACCCTGTTAAAAATGTTTCGAAGAAAGAAAACATTGGTACTCCATCCTATAGTACGCGAGGTTATCGATTATCCTACTTTCATCACTCATATCGACTATTTATGTAATGCTACCCCTAATCTAGAAGTGATTTTGATTAAACTGGGGTAAATGCTAATGGTTTGAAA
Organism: Dasypogon diadema; assembly: GCA_006980735.1. NCBI lineage: Eukaryota > Metazoa > Arthropoda > Insecta > Diptera > Asilidae > Dasypogon > Dasypogon diadema. Next base: position 35,499 of record QYTT01084031.1, read on the forward strand.
TTGTGAATACCCGATATAGGTTGGTCTGTACCTAGTCGAAAAGCTAGGAGCTTTAAATTATGTAATGCTCGCAATAAAGCACTGAGAATTTATTTCAATTCTTATCAAAATTACTCTCGGGATAGAAAACAGTTTTTTACCCTAGACAGACAGAGTCCTAAATCACGATAATTCGTAATTTGGGCTCATAAATTACGATAAATGAGTGATTTCGAGCTTAAATCATGATACGAAATTACCTCAAATGTTGGCTGATTTAGCTTTGAAATCACGATATTAACTAAATCGGAGCCATCTATATGTGAAATTTGCGTGAAATTTTAATATGTTATTGCTATTATCATGTTTTATTCTTTGTCTTTTTAATAAATCCTTTTCCATTTCAAACATTTCATCAATTGTAATGAATTCCTGTAATTCACTTTGTAAAATATATAAAAA
>QYTT01084032.1:0-19533 GCA_006980735.1 Dasypogon diadema
TAGCTCTATTATCCAGATATATTGCCGGGATTGTGTGCTCTGGAAGCAGTGAGTAAAAGGCAACGTAAATAGGCACTTGAGGTCATTTTACTACCATCAGAGCCTTCAAATTATTTACCTACAGTCTTTTGTGCGCCCAAGAAGAAAAGAGAAAATTATAATCTCGAAATGTAATTTATTGTGGGTGGGTATTGAGAACTACGAGTTAATTTTGGTGCAGCCAAACGGCTTCATCCTCTTAACAATTGCGGGTCATAAAGTGTACGGTTTCCCGTACACTTCGTCAATTACTTCCCTTGTGGTGTCATCCTGATCTTGGGAATTCTGATCGAGTAGTTTATGTAGAAGTAACTGCAAACAAAGAAAAGGAACACCAGGTGTATGCATTGCTTTTAAAACTTACTTACTTTAAAACTAACTCTAGAAATGTATAGGCATCTTTTGCTTTCATAGACTAAACGCTAATTGTAATTAATAATAAAAATTGCCGACTTAATAGACCATCAGGGGAATTCATCGTTGTAGTAATTATAGCATGGATTTTGAATCACCTAATTGTTGCAGCTTCCAATAGCCTCTAATGTTGTTAAGACTTATTATCAGAAAAGCTTTGGCCATTGCTACGCGCTGATCTGATTCGAATCTGGGACCTTAGAAAGTATCAAAATTATTGTCAATTACTTTTCCAAAATGATGTCAAAGATAAAAGTTGAGCTCTACACTTCAGAAAAAAACGTGTATTATTGTATTAGCTGAAATTATATCTCTTAAAGGATAGAAAAGAATTAACGTATTATTACAAAGCAAAAGGCCTGCGTTAGCAAGTTGGTAAGAACATCCTAGAACTGAATTGAGCCTGAACGGTCACATATTAGTATTCTTATTACGACTTGCTCCAATTCTAAAATGAAATGTCAATACCCACTTTTTATCTATCTTTTCTTGTCTATATTGGTGATACTGGTCTACCAACATTAAACTTTTATACTATTCTACATGACACTTCGTCTTTTGAGCCTTATAAATGGTAGAGGCCATTTTTTATCAGATTTTGCACTCCAAATTCGCCTTTTTGTAAATTAAATTCAACCTTTTCCAAATGAAATGCACACTTTTGCAATTCAAATCCATCCATTTGCAAACCAAATGTTTCTACAAAAATGTCTTATTTCTCCTTAAGCTTTTGTACACAAAAACCATATCAAATACACATCAATTGTTGAAAAATTCTGATTTTTATTTATTTTAAAAATGTGCATCAAGTACTTATTTAATAATAACTAAAAATTCATTAGATATGTAGTATACGGGAGTCATAATTAAATACATAATATGTTGGAAATTGTGTATAGATAATCAATTCATAATTTACACGCATATTACGTAAATTATAATTGATCTCCTGCAGAAACTTCTGATGACTTCATATACATATTTATGTAATAATTGCTACAATTTTTGGAGGTAAAGAGCGGACATCTGGCAACCTGTTAAGGAGAAAATAAAATATTTTTGTAGAAACACGTGATTTGCAAAAATTTGAATTGATTTGCAAAATGTTGAATTGGATTTACCTCAACCTTTTGAATTTGATTTTTGAAAAGACGAATTTAATTTGCAAAAGGTTGCATTTGATTAGCAAAAAGAAAAATGTTGAACGCGAATCCTGTAACACAAATTAAATCCAAATTTAAATCTAATGTTTCTATCGAAAAATGTTAGCAAATCTGCAGATGAAAATGAAACTCCATTTGGATTTAGTTCTAATAAAGCAAAAATTCTCTTTGCATTTTGGAATTTTGGAATTACAATTGGATGTGGTGACGTTTGTCCACCACTTCAGTTACTCCTACGGCTGTGTCCTTTCAAAAGTTCTAATTTTAAGCATATACTTGCCAGTCAACGATTCAGAGTACGATAAATTTCATTCCAGATTTTTCAAATCATCGATTACCAAAGGGCTTTGCGACTAGAATAAGTTTGAGTATCCTTTTTTGTTCATTTCGGCTACGTGGTCGAGCCACCTAAGTATGGTGGATTATATGAAATTAATCACATTAGGAGCCTCGAAAAATTCATTGTTCAATTTTTATTTATAATATTCATTTCGATCTCGGGTTCTCTGGCGAACCACACTTCCAAGCCATACAACAGATCTTATTGCAACTCAATATATATTTTCCTTGGACTTGGATGTGTATGGCATCTCCGAAACGAAGTCTGTTACTATTACCTTGTATAATGCAGGTAGGTTTTCCCTTAGTAAAGTTGTGATGATGTGTTCCGAGATATTTAAAGGAATCAACATATTCTAAATTCCAGTCGCCCATGGTGAAATTGTGCCTAAAACCATGTGTAGTAGAGGTCGTCCCAAATAATTTTTCATTTCAATTTAAGAGCCTGTAATTTCCCCTAAAGTTGGTATTTACAATTACCATTAATAAGTCTCAGGGCCAAACTTCTTTTCTGCACTTCTTGCTTCTCACATAGTCAGCTTTATGTCGGTTACTCAAGAGTATCGAATGCTACAGGTACTGGCGGAAAATAATAAATCATAAAATAACTTAAAATATGTCCGTTAAAAAAAACTCTATAAATTTTGTGATTCTACCGTATCACTTACTTAAAAGCAAAACTGCAATTATTTTTCTCTATTACAGCGGAAGCGATATGACGGGTGAAATTTTTTATCCTATTAATTTTTTTATTACTCACACATTTTTCATTTCTCTCTGGGCCCAATTCTGAATTCCACGCAGACGAAGTCGCGGGCAGAAGCTAGTTTTAACATAAATTGATAACATTTGAAAACTTGCAGCTTACAGAGGAGGTTGTGCAGACGAATGATAACCACCCTGTGTTAATCCCCACTGCTGAATGCGGTCGAATGTTGAGCTGGGAATAGCTCCTCCTCAAATGCCGAGGTTTCGTGCAGTTAGGGAAATCAGCATAATCAGGGCTTAGAGAATCTCGGTTTTCCGAAACAGCTTCTTCTGTTCCAGCTACTCAACAAGTATAGTTCAAACTTTAGTTCAATCTTCTTTAAATTAACTCCTGTTGGTAAGCGTACAGTTCAGTAAGAGCATCAAGCGAGCAGAATCTGGGATCACAGCTCAAGATTGTGGATCAGGTGAAGTTATCATACATATCACATTATATAAATTTTTAAGACTTGTGTTGCAAATTTTGGCTTCGTTTCGTTTTCTTTTTTTTCGATTACTCTTGTATAACATTATATGTTCTGAAATGAATTCTTATCCTAGTGACACATCTGATACAATGGTACACCTTAAAGCGGACAACCGCCCTACAAATACAATGTTAAAATCTAGATACTAAATAGGCTACTATCTCAATGTAAAAGCTGGGATCTCTGATCAGCAACTCCGACTTGTTAAAATTGAATCTTTTCTGATTTCGCTCGACATTCAAATTGTTAAGCAGTTGGTGATTTTAAACCCTTATGTTACAATGCATACAATGCCTTTAAAAGTAACCTTAAAATGGTCTTCATTGGTACTTCTTATTTTAGTTTTTATTAATCCTATAGTTTTGGACACGTATGACAATAGATGATAGTAAAATAACATGGGAACAAGAACTGACTCATATCACATCTCAGAGCAGGAATATAAATGCCTGTTGGAAATGTATACCACAAAAATCGTCGACAACTCTATCTTTTCTTCTTTGAATTTTTTAATGCCTCTCTAGTGTATAGTTACTAACTACGCTCACAGATATATTTAATAAAAACTAATGAAGATAACAACTTTAGTTCAGATATTTAACGAATGCAATTTTCAAACCAGATCCTAAAATAATAAGAGTATTATTTTCTAAAATCACTACCTAATGGAAGTTATTTCCAATATTCAAGAAAGGCATTTACTGCATAGCAAAACTCTTCCGGAATTCCCCAGCAAATTAAACTCCACTGGGAAATTGAAGTCTAATTGCACGGAGGCAGCAATACAACAGAAACCCCATGAAAACCACTGGAATGCAGACATTATTCAAATGTTAATTTCCCTTTACTTCCGATTGCAGATCCCAGCATAACGTGGTCTAATCAAAATCTATTGACAGTGTTCGTCCCGTAACATTATTTCAAGCAAGTGCAATAGCAATTTCCACCTTGGCAGACCAACTTCCGCCCGTTCCTTGCACCTCACTTTAATGTGTACCACATTCACATATGGGCATAACTGATTGTGCGACTACCAATTATAATGTCTCATTGTGATGCTCCTCCAGTCCCGTGTAGCAATCCTCCAAAGTTTGGTGGGAGACATTTTTACCCGCCACAGTCATTTCTTCATGTCTCGCATGCCCAGCACAACGTAAGCACTTACACCGGGTGACGATACGATGACGAAGTAATTAAAGTGAAAATAATTATCTCGCGGTGTACTTACGTATCTTTTGCTGCAATTGTGTCTCCCTTTGTACACCCTACCAAGCCAGCCATCATTGTAGAACTCATTTTGTCCCGACCAAAATCGCATCAGCTCGCTGCCGATGGCGTGTTCATATACTTTTCTGTTTTTGCTGCAGTTCATTGCCTATAAGAGCATCCACGTCTGGTGTAGTCCGTTGTGGAAATATCCCGGCGAAAACCCCCCCATTCTTCCTGTTTTCTGCACTCGTTTTTGTGCTTTTAGGTAACAATTCGAAAACAAAGGTGGCACAATGAGCGCTACCAGTTGTGATAAATTAGTACCGTGTGAACCCTGATAAGATATGGGAAATTATATTGGCTATCCAAAAAGCATATCGGCTAATGAAGCCTTTGAATGGATTTTCGTTTACGCAAAGTTTTCCAATTTCAATAGCAAGTTGCAATGTTGAGCGGAGCGTTGCCTTGATTGGAAATGTGATTGCTGGGAATGTAATTGTAGAGAATTCAATTAAAATGAAATAAAATGAAAAGAGAAAATATGATTTCCTAACAAGATTGGTCATTGGTTGTGTGTAATTGACCCTATTTCTGAAGTATTTACATTTTGTATTTGGGATTGTGTTGTTGTCCTTGCTGCTCTGAACTGATTCTCGAATTTATCTTTTTTGGGTTGACACATGATGCCAAAGTTGGCAGAAGGTAGATAGAATATAAATGCTCTGGAAAATTCATAATGGTTCGTTATGCAAAACTGTAGTCTAGTCCATTGCTCCCTTCAAGACGAGGAATCATGCTGAGGTCCACTCTTTGGGCTATTTCAGGAGATATATATGTTCAAAATGATGTTGTCTTGAGTGGGTTATGCCTGTAAATCTGTAAATCTTATTTGTGAACCGGTTATTTATACCCAACTTCATGCAGTAATAACGCAGGTGATCATATCTATAGAGGGTATACCTGTTATGGACTTCTATATCAATTTAATAGATGATCATGATTTTTTCTCATATCATTATCCACGCTGGTAGCCGAGCGGGTTCAGGCATACGTCTACAGATTTTCTCATCTGTCGGCGTCGGTTCAAATCCTGCAATTCTACTGACGGGAATTGTGCTTGCGAAGCAACTGGGATGTTGCACAGTAATTCTATGCCAAAAATTGTGGCTCACTTCAAACATTTGTCAGGTTAATTTCCCAATGTCCTTTTTGCTAATTTCTTTCCGCCTAAGCTGTGCTGTGTGTATCATAGGGTTGTCCCCTGAGAAATTTCCTCCTGGCCGATGCTTGTGAATACATTGTTTCAATCTCGTTTTTGTATAGTATCTTCACCTTCAGTCTAGTACTACTATGGGCTGTGGCACAATTTGGTGAATATAGAAGCACCAACCTTAAGACAGAGAAATTGAGATGGTATTTCTGGTAGGTTCAGAATATTTGCTGCTGTAGAAAAAATTAATATACCTCACGTTCCCGCTCCACTATTGAACAATAAGAAATTTTCGCCTTCCAATGCAGTTCCCCCAAATTGGTTGGATTTGGCAGCGGCGCTTTAGTATCAATTGTTTGTTTTATGTTCGCCACTGTTGGTAACTGGGCCACCACACAAGCGTATTCCTATAAAAGTGTGAAAAAGGCTAGAAAAAAAGGAATGAAATCGTAGCCTCACGATGAATCCTATTTAAAGAAAGAGATAGAATCTGTTCCAAAAACAGACCTTTTAAACCACTAAAGGACGAAAAAATAGAAGAAGAATCGGTCTACCGTAGTCAGATGCCAAAAGGTCTTAATTAAGGATCACTCTAAAATTATAGAGCTACTTCTAGAACGAAACAGTAGCCATACCAGTAGTAGTCCTAATGATGATCCAGAATATTGTGACAAATAATAATAAGGCATTCTCGGACGTTAAGAACAACAACTGCTTCTCCAAAACATGTTAAAAACCTTTCAGAAGACATCCTAACTAAAAACAAGATTAAATGGACCAACCTTTTCTCCAGCAAAGTTGATTGATTAAAATTAGTTAAATTAGTAAAGCGTTTACGCCAAAGTAAATTCTTGATTATACATCTAATGAAAGGAATGGAAGGAATATGGCGCTTACTCCTAAAGGATGGTACGATGATTCAGGGATCAAAGGAACCGTGCAGCGCTTCACCAGCGTACCAATGTGTCCTTTTGTGCAAGTGAATAAAACTTCCTACACAAATCCTACCAGGAAATTTTTGAGTTCTGCACGAATTTGGATTTGTTTCTCATTTTTGTTTTCAGATTTCTTTCTTGCCATTTCAACTTTCTCGTTTTCCAAAAGGAGATAGCTCTCATCACACCCGAGCTCATGAAATAAGTCCAAAGAGGAATTCGAAAAGCTTCCTGCTCGAGCTTCTTACTTCCTTCGGCTAGCTGGAAGCAAAATTTGAGTCGCGGGCACAATCCCGCTTCTTACTGCATGTGTCCCTTCTCACCATTTTTCGAGCGTCGGACGCAAAAACTTCCTCGTGAAAAGTGGCATAAGAGCACAATGGGATCAATAGTAAACGTCAAATTCAGGAACCTGCCGACGTTTTTAGTTGTACCACAGCACTGAGCCAGTCACAGAAACAACAAGAGCGCATCGACCCAGGACTACAAGCTCATCACATGGATGTAAAGTGGCTTAAACCTCATCAGATCAAGTGCTCGGATCAAGTAAAACTTTGGGAATTTCCTAGTAGCTTTCGTCGATACTGGTCGAAGGCAAAAATTATGGCTTTGTAGGGTATTAGTTAGCACGAAGAGAGTCAACCGTTTGGGTGGCTCAGCAATCGGGAAGTCGCTGGTTCGAATCTAGTCGCAGACGATAGCTTTTTTTGTGCCAATAATTTAGGATCGTTAAAAATAAATGTTTCAAAAATTTACCATCACTGAAAAAATATTTCAAACTTTGATATGCATATATAGATACCCTCCGCATTGTTTCAACTCTTGTCGAATTTATCTTAAGATCCTTAGTTACCACTCAAATGAAACTCTCACCCCATCGGAAACCCCATAAACCCCTGTTAATTACTTTTAGTACTAAAAAAAGCTCTTCGTAAGATACCTTCTCTACCATTTCCACCCAATAAATAAATTACACGAACTGGAAGCAAACAACGATATATTTCAATCAAAACGTGAATTAATTACGAGGTTTCGATAAAGTAGAGCGTGTAATTAAGTGCCGAAAACTATTTATCTCTAAAAGACACACGGAGTAAGGAAAGAGCGCCCAATCCGTAGGGAACACGCAATAAGACAGCGATTAGGTTTGAAAGACGGGGCAGGAACCCATTCATCCTCCCCACAGATTGACAGAAAATGGTTTTCGCCATGTCTTTTCTTTTTGCTTGATTTGTCTTTCTTTCCTGAATCGAACCAAAAAATTTCCCTTATAGTTTTCTTTGGTCTGTTTCCGTCCCCAGAAGCTATATCCGCACGGGTTAACAAGACAGAATGAGTTCGGATCTGCCGAAAATAGCGCACAGTCGAATAATTTAACGTTCGACCGAGCGCCTGATAGTCTTACTAGTCCTTGGGATGAGCGCGGCGGGGTTAAAGACATGTCCCGAATGCTTTCTTCGAATTAATTAATGAGGCGAATATTTTCGCAACAGAAGACAGCCGTGGTGTATATCGCCTATCGCCTGCGAATTTCTCGCATAGCGACTTCTGGTTGCTCGAGTCGTCGCCGCCAAGAAGCATTTAAATGAGATAATTTGAGAAATTAAGGAAATGTCCGGAATTTGGATGTGTTCGATGTTCGATGTACTTTGTTCGGTGTTTGGGCTATTTTAAGTACCCTACTCGACCAGAGCCAAAACCAATAAAGGTAATATCGAAGGTACTCATTTTGCTTGTTGGAATTTTGCACAGCACTCGTCCTCGTAATTGAAATTCCCGGCCTATGTCGTAGCATCATAAAATCCCAGTCAGACGCAATATATAAAGGTTTATTAGGTCCATCTTCAGCCCACAGTAATATTGATACCCTCATTGTGGCCCAGGAATGAAATATCTTGGGCAATAATTGCCCACCTCTAGTGCAGTGATCTCTAGGATCAAATTTTCCAGCCCATTAACTGCATCCCGCGGGTACGGTTCAATTGAGAGAGCACCTATAATTGAGAATGATTTACGAAGTCGGCTGTCATAGCTACAAATTTTTCAAATGTAATCACATTTCTCATGCTGAATGGAGTCGTGGTGAATGAAAGACAATAGCAACGCTTTGGTTCCGTTACCGCAGCGACCAAGGCATCCAACATTAGGCGAATCATAAATAATCCAGATCTAGACGTTTACAGGTGGAAGAGCAGCATAACAGCTATGGAGTTCCAGAGTTTCGTCAGATAGAATCGAGTTCGCCCCACGTGGATTTCATGCGTAGCCGCAATCTGGATCTGCTGCCCGGATGAATTATTGAACAGAATATTCAGTTTTGAGTTGAATGTGACCACACGGTGTCCAATAATTCAAAATTACATGACAGCTAAACAAACACTTGAGATGCCGTCCGGTTTACCTGGCGGCATATTTCTCTTTATACACCTCGTCATGTCTTGTAGTCGCCGTGCAGTTCTCACTTTTAGGTCGTAACAGCGCCCAACTTTCCTTCGTAAATCGGGCTCGATGGCAGTAGTATCCATGTAAAAAGTCCGAAACGTGGGTGTCGTGTAAACAAGGCCATTTCTACCTACCCGCCTGGTAGCTAGGAAGTTTATACATGGCAACTTCTATTGTTCTATGGTTGCGTGACTTTGCGTGCGCCTCGAAATCTCGCCTCAGGGAAAATATAAGAAGTGGCCCTTCTGGTTTCGAAACATTGCTAACCGAGTGTTGAAAATGGCTTGTGACTATGTGCGAAACTACAACCTGATTGCACAGCCGGCACGAGAACCTGGAAGGTGTAATTAGTCAGAACGGAATGCTAAAAATTATTCAGAATAGAACCCTTCCTTTTGCAAAGTGATTTCCTTTTTGCGTGATGGTTTTTGCATGGAGTTCGAACAAAAAAATGTCCAAGTGCGCTGCGTTTTGCGTGCAGACACATCGGAAGAGAATACGAAATGTGGCCATAAATTTCTTGAAAAATGAATTATGGTGACAATCTTCGCTTCTTCTTAAGGGTGGATTGCATTTATGCTAAATTAGCAATTTAGAGTAGTTTTTCCGTTGCAATTGCCGTGTGGGCATGAGCGTTATCTTGATTGAACACCCTCGCGAATTGGTGGCTCTTTGTCAGACATAATATTCTGTAGTAAATACCACTTTCACTACTTAACGCTTACCATATGTTACGTAGGTGGAGAGTGTTAACAATATTAGCAAATATTCAGTTGGCTCTGAAAATCTGGTCGTAAAAACTAGGAGCCCTAAGATTTCTTGTCGAAAAGGTCGGCATTGACTTAGGCCCTTAGGGTAACTGGTGAAAGAACTTAACTGCCTCCACAAGTGAATTACTCCAGGGTCTGAGGTTCTAAGCACATCACGGAGATAATAATAATAATAAAGAGTTTCCCTTCTAGCCAAAAAGGCGAAGTTCTTAACGTGGAACTAAGGACCATTTACCCATCTCCGCACTAGGCGTTCACACATTTCAAAGAGTAGTGTAATGTCGAAGAAACCTGACGACCAGAGAATTCCTTGGACCAGCATAGAGTTAGCTCTTCAATCCCAATAATTTATATGGTAAACAAAGTCAAGCTTTGAATCAAGTCTCATGCCAAGGTCAACAACCGATTGCACCTGAGAATTGCTGCCCGGGGCAAATGTGAAGTTATAATTACGCCTCCTAAGGAGCGATATGACCTTACATCTGTCTATGTTGAGCCCCAAGTTATTGTGTCCACATCAGGAATAAAAAATATATAAATCCTCCTGAAGAGAAACACAGTCATCGTCCATCGATATCATATCAGTGATGAAAGAGTAAATATTTATACCATCGGCATAAATTAGAACAGTTCAAAAGATACACGATCTCGTGAATGGAAAGTACAAAAATAAGAGGACCAAGACGACTACTCTGGGGTACCCAGGATGTGGCCGTTATGGCTCTATATCGAAAGCCACGAAAAAGTAATTTGAGTTAAATGGCCGAGTGCTGCAAATTATCAAAGGCCTTGCTAAAGTCAGTATAGATAGATTGTTGCCGAAACCAGATATAGTCTTGGAGGTGAACTCCAATAGATTCGTTGTAGTGGACCTGCTTAACGCAAAGCCATGCTGATTAGCCGAAAGAACGTCTTTATATTGCGGAGACCTCTGAGAAAGAACTTTCGACTCCAATAGTTTGGGTACAATTTAGCTATCGGTCTGTAGTTAGAAATCTCGTTTCTACTACCCTTCTTGTAAATAGGTATAATGAAGGAGTTCTTCCATAATTTAGGGAAACATTTTTCACTGAGACATTTCTCAAAAAGAATACGAAGAGGAATAACCAGGGCATTGGACCATATAATGTAATTTTTGTTCGATTGATGCGCAAGTGGACCCCTGCATTTGGTCCCTCTGCCTACAGTCGTCTTAGCGAAGCCATTCTTATGACATGGAGCATTTGCATTTAAGTTATCTATCCCATGCTGCATCATGGCAGAAGTCCTTCTGTCTGCTAAGGCAGGGCAGTCGCATACAGTATGCTTCGCTAGTACAGCAATATCTTTCATGGTCCGGGTAATTGGTTCTGTCCGGACTATTTGAAACCGGACTAATCGAAGGACTAAATAAATACATACAAAAAATTTGAAATTTTCAAACCGGATTATAGTGAATCCGGACTGATCGAAGCTGAACTATGCCGTATTTTCTTTTATAATTGACATCCAAAGCTTCGGTGCCTAGTAGTCAGAGAAAACAACCATTTGGGTGTTCATTGCTTCATACTTAGAACTTCTCTTCTTGTCGCTCCATATGACAGCCTAATCCTTTCCTAGCCTGTTGACAGGTTATTGTACTTTCTTGGTATTCTGTCATAATTCATTTTATGATTAGGTCTTTTACCAGGCCTTCCCCTATGGTGGCACATTGTTCTGGACCTTTGGACACCATAGCCGCCGCCGGTTTTTTCTGCTTTGTTGTTCCCTTCGATCCATATGTGCTTTCTAACAAATAGGAGTGTTACATCATTTTTCCAGTTTTTATGCACATCCCACCACTAGAAACTAATAAATTCACCTCCGTCCGATTCTTGCATTTGACCACTGCTTGGTTGTCTGGTGCGATAGTAATTTTACCTTCTTGCACCTGAAAAATCGGGATGCATCTGCCCAAGCTTACATAGCTTGTGATTGATTCAGATTGAGGACTTTTGATGGTTGTCTTGTGTAAGCTCTCTCCTACAGAAGAAGCCCCCTGCTTGAGACCATAATTTAGGCCGCCGAGTGCTCAGCTCTTTGGTCTACAATGACATGTGTTGCGCGAAAGTTCCTCTTTCTACACGTTTTGCAAGATTTCTCGATGCCCTGGATGATTCCCTCCAACATAATTTTGTATACTGCACGACTATTTATTTCTCAACCATAGAGCAACCAACTTGGCTATTAGGATTTTTTTTCGACCAGTTAGATGTTTTTTATGCGTCTCTATTTTTTTTTTTTTGAGTCCATCAGATTGATCGCTCTTAACGCTCTTAGTGCCATTCATCACCGCTTGCGGTTAGTAGAAATAGATGTTTGGTTCGTTCCACCTTCTATCGATACCTTTCTCTGCCGCTTAAGAATTGAGGTTTCGAGCTTTGCCGAAAGCACAATATAGGTGGACCCAGAAGAAGCAGGCCCATATTTAACGGTAACCAGAACCAATACGCAACCTTAGTTAAAGTTCAAGGTCAGTCTAGTTTTTCAATGGGATAAGTAAGGTACCGTTGAAAAGCCACAAGTATCCTCTTTTAAATTAATCCTTGGCCCGTTGTGATATCCTTACGAAGAGGGGGTGGGGGAAAGGAGGAGAGTTCTCCAAACGAACGTTGATCGGCATACTTGAAGGAATCGATTGGTATATCGCAAATTAATTACTCGACGCCCTGTACGTGATAATATATAATTGTGTAGGATGCTTGATTAACAGAAGCAAGAAGTTAACAGAAAAAAAATTAGGAAAAATGCTTGGTTTAGTTACAAGTCACCCTCTCCCTTTAGTTCTAGTATCTATGGCAGTGCCAGATTTTTAACCTACATTCTACCAATCTCCTTTTCTTGAAAATATATTTTTGTCTCAAATACGAGTACATTGATTTATAGCTACGAAATCCGCCCCATTCCAATCGCGTTTCAAACTGACTGCCGAGAAAGATGTCTATTCACTTACAGCATCAGTATATATTACAAGTCTCAAGTGGGAGTGTATAAAGTGATCCAAAGCTTTTAGCCTCTTCCACGGCTCCGTTGAATGGAATCTTTTTCCTACATAAATAAGACGGCCACAAGTTCGAAAACATGAAACCAAAAGGAATCAAAAGGAAAATAACTCGGGAAATTTAATGCTCAGAAAATATTTATTTCATTCTTAGAGACATCGTGGAGCACGAAAAGGATTCCAAACAAAGCTTGGAATGATGCCAGACAAAATTAAGGGAACAAGTGGAAAATTAGGCTTAGAGGCGATTTTCCCACTACTTAAATGAAAAAAAGCCTATTCAGTGGTACTTAAAGGCTTCTCAGTACATCGCAGAAATTCCTGTGAATGGGTCTAAGTGCATAGGATGAAAGGATGAAGGAGCTGAATGAAGTAAGTATGTGCATCTGACAGTTCTATAGGTGGAAAATTTGATTCAGGTTTATGGTGTTGAATATCACACAAGCCGACCGCACATAAGTGATAGTGCTTGCTGCCTGTAATTACAAATTCCCCAGCACTATATGAACGTTTTTTTATACCCTTTGAGCTTGTTTCCCTCTTGAATGTGTAATGCTAATAGAATAATTAGGAAAGTAAGCTAAAAATGTGGAAGGGATTACCATTGAGATTTAAGCAAAAATAATACTTGGCTTAGACTAGGAGTTGGGTGTAAAATTCTGTCATAGTGTACTTGAACCCATGGGTAACAAGGTTATGTGGTTACAATCCAGACGTCTAGATTTTTTGTTAATAATTCAAGGAGTGGTTGACTTTAATTTCATATGGTTAGAAGTATTATAGAAGTTATTCTTGTTGAGGGATATATTGGAGATGTGCTGTTTATAGTACCTAATTTGAGGTACCCAGCAAAAACGAGTTCTAGAAGGAGTCGAATGTAGGGTAGGAGTCTTCATTGTTGTTTTTTTGGTCAGCAGTTTATGTGGTGCTATCTATTTTTTAGTTTATAATAACACATTTGACTGATGGTTGTGGCTTAGATACTTCAGTGTGTGAATCGTCACCGTGTGTAACTTTTCCACTGGAATAAAAGGATCATAGCGCTGCTATTTTCAAGCATAGTTTGTAGTAGTTTATAGACGTTACTGTCTATGATTCGAGTTATGGATTTTTTTCAGCTTCATTTCTATGATCATTTCTTTCATCAATCCACAAGCGATTATAGCCACAGACGAGGATCTCATTGGTTTCTTGAAAAATATTGGAATAAGATCTGTTGATTATACCTTGAACTCCCAATCACTTACTCTTGAAAGACTCAATGGTTTTTTCTAAGGTATTGCCTAAACTCATGGGACAATTCGATGATACAGACAGAATAGCTTAGATGGAAAGAATCGGAGATTTTAACCTGACAAATGTTGCAAGTCAGTCACAACTTTTGGTATTAAGTTTTTACTATGTAACATTCGAGTGACTTTACAAATATAATTCTCGTCAGTAGAACTGTATCTACCACTAATACCCAGATAAATCACCGCGCCCTTTGTTGGATTCGAACCCACGCCTACACAGAAAATAAATGTTCAGAAGTGCGTAGGCTTTTAGTATTTATTCAGCTTTTACTAGAAAAACTTGACCATTTGTAAATGGCGATGCAATTTGAACTCGAAACTTCGGGACCCTAAATGTATTACTTCGTACCACCTTTTCAAATTCAAATTTTCTTGTAAATTTTTGAGTTTATAGACACTATCCTTCATACTAAGGTATTGTCCATTCGAGAAGAGTTTAGAGTTCAGTTTCGGCTTCTATATTAGTGCAGCGCGAGGGACCATGGTCCAGTTATTGTCAAAAAATACTAGGAAATCATTTTGGGTTTTAAGCTCAGGTTTTGGCGAATAGTTTTGTGGATATTCGTTGGACTACGATGCATTTCTTTCGACAATCTTTCCAAAATGTAAAATTTCAGCTGAGTCTCTAATCCGGATAGAGATAGACAAGCATTTAACTTCATTCAAGAATTTAATTATAGAATTTGGTGATCTCATACCCGGACCCTTTCCGATGATGCCTTTCATGATTATTGATTCACCATCGAGCCTTATTTACACTTTTCTCCATTGAATCATTTCTGAAGGGACAAACTTCAACCTTTCACCAGGTATCACTCATTTTACAAAGTCATAAAACGATTTAGCCAAAATATCTTGTCTACAAATAAAGCTATACAAAGTTATATCTTTCTATTCCGAAGCTTCTCTCTCGGGAATCAAATTGGTGTGGATGAACCAGTGATTCGTTTAGAATCTTGCTTTTAACATGATAGGCTGTCATCTTTTCCATAGTAAGCAGAAAAGAAGTAAAACTGATAGAGTCAGTTTCAGGGCGGCTCTCTTCTTTGCATATTATCCATACCTTTTGGATGATATGTTCACTTTTAACCGTCACTTTTAACCGCTTGGTCAGGAAGAGCACACGAACTTTTTAAAAGGGCAAAAATGTTGTCATCCACCTTTGATAATTCTATGAGCGTAAATAAAATTGCTAATAACCCAATTGAGTAACAAGTAACAAGTTTCAGTAAAGATTCTTTATTGCTGGAAAAATCTCAAGC
This sequence comes from Dasypogon diadema, assembly GCA_006980735.1. Classification (NCBI taxonomy): domain Eukaryota; kingdom Metazoa; phylum Arthropoda; class Insecta; order Diptera; family Asilidae; genus Dasypogon; species Dasypogon diadema. Next base: position 15,333 of record QYTT01084032.1, read on the forward strand.
CGCTAGAATGGTTGTGAATGGCATAGGGGCAATTTATGTTTCATGTATAAGTTTTATGCAGGGCAACGACGTGTACCTTTTTTCCCATTAATAATAAAGAGAGAACCTAAAATCCTTCAACATAGTAAGTCAAAAGTCTTTGGGGCAGGATGCATCCATTTATCGTTTGATTTTATCCTTTCCTTTTCTTCCTCTCTCCAATTTGTGAGCCCGTACAAACGTATCCAACGAGAAGGAAAGATAGATTGCTTCCCATCCTCACTGTCTGAACTGTCTCATCTTTAGGGGCCTCAAAAAGTTCAACCCGTCAAACCTCACAGCACCGTAAGGTCCACTTACATGTCATCTAACTATCAACATCAACACAGGTCATTCGATACCTCCTGGAATCTTCAGATTAGCCGTGTTCTGTACACTGGTGGTATTAATTTGGTGTATGTGTGCCTCTTTAATAATAACTTCTCGTCCTCATTTTGTAAGGATAAGCATTTGACAATTTCACCAGGACTTTTATAATTTAATACATAACAAAAATAGGAAGAAATGTGCTGCAAACTGATTCAGTTAATCCCTCACGACAAAATGCATACAAATATCAAATTAAAAAAAATTCAAATAAATTAATTTAATTGCCAAAATAAATTCTATCGCTCTCATTATCAAAACAAATGAAGATTGCCAATAAACCAATTATCAAAACTCGTTTGGAAAATAAAATTTAAATGACAAAACCCGTCTATGAAATTCAACCACCAAAGCCATAACTATGGGACGTAATTTGGTCCCAGGGGTTCGCCTATACTAATTTCGCCATTCAAACAAAAATTGGTTAATTAGAGGCAAAATTAAACTGCTGAAATTTTGTGATCCCATTTCCATTTAGGAATTAATGGCAACTCGTAATCGCCCTGTAAACATGTTATGCCCGTACTCAAAAATTTTTGGTTTATTGCGCAAAACGGGGCAAACTTTGAATGCGTTCCCCGAGATGAAAGTTGCCTTTATTCAAGTGACTTGTTTTCAGGTGCGAGTAGAATACGTAAGAAGTATTTTACCATAAAAAGCGTGACTAGATTAAAAATTGTACCTTAAATAGGAACCAGATTCGCCTAACTGAGATATTTTGAACTCTTCCTCCTGGTTTAGCTAATCGGATTACATTCTTCAAAGGTAGAAAGCCGCTTTTAGACGCAGACTGCTAGAGAAATGTCCACTGCATTACTATGCTCTCCTTTCAATAGTACTATCGTCTCAGAAATACGCTATCAACCGTCAAAATATGATCGATTACTTGTAATACATTCGTCATCAAACAATTCAGAAAGAAAGCAGTCGGTTTGTGATGTTTTCTACTGTTTTTGAGTAAAACCACCTTTCCCTGAATGGCCCCATTAATCAAATCGACGACCATTTGACACCGTGTTATCTGCACAGTATTTTGGCAGACCAGAAAGCTTATCTTTACTTAAACACGATAAAGGTGAAGTATTCGATATCAGTGTCAGCTAATATTGACAATCCGTCACGATAACAAGCCCAGATAAGCCTTCCTGTCCGGGCTCAACGTGTCGAGTTTGAATAAGATTTTACTTCGGTTAAATCTGTTTAATTTGTAAGCCGAGACCCGAAGTATTTACCCAGTGTAATTGTGCTAATAGACAGATAAATAAGGCAATAAAGCGGAAACCACTGAATCATACAGTTCCGAAGTGGCCCTATCAGAAGTCGGATAATCTGTTGCCATTGTCAATGGCTAGAAATCTTGGAGCTGTGTGGCAGGGCTTCACCTTTTCTGTCAATGGGATATAAGGCATTTTTATCACGTTCTAGGGCCTATTAAAAAGAATTGCTATGAATTACTAGCTCTTGTGTGGTATATAGTCCACCTACGCACCTAGTGTTCACGTACGAAAGATATATCAACTGGAGATAAGGGAACTTGACAATATCTTTTCATTTTAACTCCTTCCCTGGAGTGACCGGTTACAATGGTGGAAGTGAGATGTGTAAATGGAGATCTATTGTGATTCTTCATCGCTAGGGAATGTATAGCTCTACGTGAATACTTTCTTAAGAGAGAGATACGGAAAAGAAATTTCCTTTCTTTTCTCTGCATATCACCACTGACGCAGCAGACACTTTGCCAATTGAAATTGTTTTGTTCGCCCACATGGCATTAAAGACACCATACGCAGGTTAAATCCAAGCAACTATAATAGACTTCGTTGTCTCTTATGCTTCTCGGGGATTGTACAATACGACACTTTTCAATCAAAAACGAATTGGATAGGTTTATGAACTGTCTGGAAATAGGGCAGACATTTATAATCTGACTGAGATTTTAAGATTATTAAGACCTGAGATGTCGTCCTGTTTGTATGATGTGGAAGATATAATGGATAGAGTTTTCAGGTCCATAAAATAGTTGTCAGAAGTATTAGTAAGAATTTCAATATAGTAATTGAAAAACTCAAGAAGTGAATCCATTTTCTGTTGTTATATTAACAACCGCTCCAGAAGTCTTGTCATGTGGGATGAATAATGGGTTGAGGGCTAGAACTTTTGTCTTTTGCTGACGTACTTTAATTTTTACAGAACCGTGGCATAGTAGTTAGATGTAGAATATATTAGATTAATTTATCTATTTTAAGGATTTTCCTGAGATTGATATTCAATATCTGAGCTGGCGAGGAGAAGATCTGTTCTAGCTACATACTAGGATTTTCTTCTCGTAACTGTTGCACAGTTGAAAAGCAAGTGCCCAATTATTTCTGATGCTTCTGGACTGACCATTCTTTAAGGCCTACCTTAAATGTTAATAACAAGAGAAAAGTCATACTATCTTATTTTGACATACACATGAGATTAACTTTGTTTTCCATAGATAAATATTTAAGGGGTTGGAGGCATTTAGCCTGTCTGCCGGAGAATATATTGATATTAAAGACTTTTGACATGTGACAGCCGACATCAGGGACAATCAACACTGTGTCCGCCTCCGTTTTCAATCTTAGATCCATTCATATACCATCATCCTTCGCTAGAACGCCATTGTTGGAATTTTCTAAGGACGATAGAAAGTCCGTTTTCAAAATCCAGCTTAGTTGTGAATGTATCGGATATTGTGCACTTACCAAAACTTCCCTTTTCACTTGTATGTGAAGCTGTATAAGGCCGTTACACACTAGCGTGTTCCTGGGATTAGTATTTAGTCCCTTTTGTATGCACCTGTTATGATAGAGAGGGCATTTCACATGAGGTTGAAGATAAATAGGTCATGCCTGTTCCGCATAAGGTATAAGGTCATTTACGTAGCCTTATGCATTTAAGCTTCGCAAGAAGTTCATCTATTACGATCGATCACAACACTCTAGCAAGTTCAAATCCCTTACCCACACCTTGCTCTTTCTATATCTGCAAATAACATAGAGCAACTTCTTTGGCCTCAGATGCCTTTCCAAGTCCCTACAGTAGAGCATGAATAACTGCTTCCGTTAACTTGCAGGCCTTCTAAGTAAATTATTGTGTAGAGGATATGTTGAAAGTATCTTCCATCCTAGATGCAAGCCCAAGATTTTCTTTAAATTTTTAAGTTAAAAGGAAATGAGGCTGATAGGTCGGTAAGCTGTGGTCAGGCTGTCCAGGCTTCTTCCCTTCCTTGGATATGAATACTATCTTCACATCTCTGAAAATTCAGGATATATAACCAGTTGGTTCTGGAAATTTTCATTTTGAAGTTAACTGTAATTTTGGTATTATCATCTTTACCGTCCACTAACAATACTTCTCCGATTATATTTTAAACCATTATTAAGTATATTTCCTTTCCTCTCGGAAGTTATGCCCCTTCTTGAAGACATACCAGCATAGGAATGCTTATAGAGGATGTGGGGAGGAGATACTGGTGCATTTCTCGTGCCACTGTTTCTCACTCTTGGCGAAAAGATATAAATACCTATGACACTACTTTCACAACTTAGATACCTGCGATGGTAGTAGATTATAATGGATCCGAAGGTTTTCAGCACGTATTTCCAATGTATGCCAGTCCCGTCTGTAAGTTGAAAGAAACGTAGAAGGTCTTATCTATGATAAATAAATGATATTAAAAGGGACTTTAAAGTGTCACAATTTTCAAGTTGGCAGAGAAATTGGCAATATTGGAGTTTTTGATGGGATTAAATGGTTGAGATGGTCAAAA
>QYTT01084032.1:19553-36474 GCA_006980735.1 Dasypogon diadema
CAGGATATATAACCAGTTGGTTCTGGAAATTTTCCACTAACAGGACGATATCAATACTTCTCAGATTATATTATAAACCATTATTAAGCATGTTTCCTTTCCTCTCAGAAGTTATGTCCCTTCTTGAAGGCATACCAGCATAGGTATTCATATAGGGGATGCAGGGAAGGTATACTGGTGCATTTCTTGTGCCACTGTTTCTCACTCTTGGCGAAAAGATATAGATACCTATGACACTCAGTGATGGGCTAATTGTCTACAAAACGTAAATTACGCCATTGTTGACACGTAAAAAATGACTTAATCTTCGTCGCGATATTTCACGTAGGCAATGTAAACTATGTCAACAATGCAGACAATAAATATAATATTAATTAAATTCTCAAAGATAAAGTGGTAAGAGTAATTGGTAAAGTGGTAAAAGGAACGTATTAATAAACTTATTAATAAATATTTTGGGTATTGTTTCATGAACATTTATTTTCTAATATATTTGTTTTACTATTTGATTCCAGTTTATTCCTTATATGTTCTTATATCCGTTCTTCTATCTAGTTAACTTTTTATTTTTTTGACTCTTCATTCATCTTTTCTGCAAATTTACACTTTTACTCTTCTCCGCATCTTTTCTGTTTTGAAGAAAACCGTGTCTTAGCATAACCTTTACCGCCCAAGTAAGATGTTTTTGAATTCAGAAACCAGAAAAACGTTTGTTTTAATTATATCGATTTTCAAAACTTCATTTATTGCATTTCTCAATTTCTCAATTTCTCATGAAACGTATAAAGCTCTAGTAAAACTGCTTAGATTCCATAAGATGCTGCAAAAACTCAGTTATCGGCGCCAAAATTGAAAAATGTAGTAGAATTTGATATTAGTAAACCAAATAACTCCTTTTTACAATCCAAAAATTAGCTTTAACTTTAAATCAAACTATAACGACAGTTCAAAAATATGGGGAGATAGGTAGATGTTAGAATCAAATGAGAGGTAATTTTTCGAGGATTTGAGAATAATTCTACATTAGTAGCAAACTTATCAGGAAATACAATTATGTTTGCGAGAACAACACATAATTGCACCGATTCTGCCCATGGGGATGGTGTCAACCTAAGGGATAACTCTTGGTACTTCCCGTACTTCATCGAGAAACAAGCTGATTGCAGCGACATGTACTTTATACACATCTAATCTAAAAATCTAAAAACTAACAAATTTGTCTTGTAATATTGGGAAAGCATTGCGATCATTATATTTTTTTAAACAAAAGATTATTAATATTAGTTAGTTTCAAGAGTATATAAGTTGTAAATTCTAAAGAAATCTCGAAGATATAGCAACCCAAAGAAACTGCAGCGCTGCCCATCAATTTCTAAGGGGAAGGAGTTATCCTAAGGGGATATATACAGTTTCCTCTCATTTCTTCTGGTTCAAAAAGCAATTGCAAGAGTGTACAATTCTTGAGTATATATCGTTTTTTCATCTGCAGATTTTGTAAATTTTTCATGTCCTCTTGTTACTCAACGACTTCTCAAGTCGAACCTAGGTAGTAAGCTCATATACAGCGCTGGGGATTCACTGTTCTGTTCTTTGTTTTTTCTTTTTTACTTTTTAAGATTGCAATATGAGTAACAATGATAGACTTTTCAAAAATTGCTTTATTTACAATAGCCGTATTTATTTATATAAATAAAATTTATCAGAACTAAAACTACTACTGTGCTATATATGTACTTAACTTTGCCATTATCATATTTATTGTGGAAAAATTGCGCAACTAGTGACATATAATGAAATTATTTAGTACCTTTTTTAATTGCCTTTGCTAAATCAGCTGTGGTACGTAGCAAGCACATAAATATGGACATTGTCTACCAAAAGTTTACATTGTCTACGCATTGTTTACCCCGGAGTGTAGACAACGTAAATCTACGCGTAAATACCCATCACTGATGACACTACTTTCACAACTTAGATGCCTACGATGGTAGTTCACAAAAAGAATTTTTTTTCCAACCTACTTGTATAAACAAAATTTCGAATTTGATGATATGCTGGTTCATGAGTTCTTATGGGTTATAAAATCGCCAAAATCAATTAATGATTTATTGTAAAGACACTCGAATCCTGAACTACTTGCAGGAGTCCAATGACTCTGACAAAATGTGGAATCAGGATGAAATCTACTGCTTTGATTGGTTTGAGAACTGCTTGCCAAAAGTAATAAAGTTCTGAATGGGCTGTTACTATGCAATTACAAACAGCGTACGTTGATGTCTCTTTCATCTTACGGATTGTTATGGACTTTAGTTACGATTTGCTAATGAGGAGCTCTTTGGTCGCTGATAGTAGATTTTTATGCCTAAATTTAACAAAGAACGAAGATACTCGTTTTTGTTGGAAATTAGGTGTCTGCTTACTCACAAGGTAACCTGTTTCCGCGGGATTCGAGCTTTTAGGATACCTAGACAGCTCCAGGCGAGTCCACACCAACTTCCAAGCTGAAAAGAAAAGACACGCCACCATTCGTTTTTAAACTATGAACCAGATAAGTAAACTCCTTCGGTTCCATCTTTATTTATCACAGCAATTCGTCATAGATTATAATGGATCCGAAGGTTTTCAGCACGTATTTCGAATGTATGCCAGTCCCGTCTGTAAGTTGAAAGAAACGTAGTAGGTCTTATCTATGATAAATAAATGATATTAAAAGGGACTTTAAAGTGTCACAATTTTCAAGTTGGCAGAGAAATTGGCAATATTGGAGTTTTTGATGGGATTAAATGGTTGAGATGGTCAAAATCTTTCAAGGGCTTAGTTAAACCAATGGTGATTATGATGATTTTATTTAAGACCAACAGGAAATTTTTGATTTTAGACAACAAGACCTTCCATCACGTTTATAAAACTTGCGCTGTTTTGATAACTTTAGGATCTAAACTTACATATTTGGCGTTTTGTTAACCGGTATACACAAATAGCATCCTATTCCTTAAAAAGGATGGTTTCACCAGGTTTGGTGCACATCCTTTCTTTTTGAGACCAGTTAGTCATATTATCTGACTTAACCTAATATACTAACTCTATGCGGTTATTTTGAATAAATCTACAATAGTTACCTCTGGCTTAATGAATCCGTTGGAGGTTATAACTGTCTGAACTCTATAGAATCAAATACTGCAATTTGTTTCGGTTGAGTATTTTGAGGTCTCCTGTGGAAACAGTAACTGCCAATATTGGAGGACTAGAAAGTACCATAATTGACCTAAATAGGCTGGTTCTATTTGTGAAAACTCAAACGACTCACAACTTGCTTGCCAGGATATAAGTATAAGAGGTAAGGTGAGGAAGTAGATGATTTTTTACGAGTTAGAAAAGTTTTTCTGCGGTTATTATAAAGTTCACTCCGAAAAAGTGATAGATTGTTTACGGAAACGAAGGCGAAGATCTATGAGCTTCCGCCAACCGACGCACTTATCTGACTACAAACAATTTAACCTTTAAGAAAATCGTTGATCTTTCATCTCAAAGGCTGGCCGGCAGTGATTGCAGGTAAAGAGAAGGTGAAGTGGTCCATAACGAACTTATTACCATATAAGACTTCGTGACTGGATGAGATCTTTTCAATACCTATTTTTTGAAAGGAAATGCGATCTTCAGAAAGATCGAAGTATTGCTAGAGAGAGGGATATATACTCTACGGGCATTTGGATACTTGTTGACTCGCTTGTTTTGGAACGGAAGAAATAGAGAAGGTGTCGCATAGATTTTTTGTTAGTGATATTCGTTTGCTTATTCTAAAAAACAATCCCACAAACGCTTGCAGCGTACCTTCAAGATCGTTAAAAACTTCTCTACTTATAGCAATATCGCAATGAACCTTAAACGAATAACCATTTAAATCATTTACACATTTTCTAATTGACTTTAATTTTGGAAACACATGCTCTCGATTGTCTATGGAGTGAGATTTCTGCAGGTTTCTACTCTAGAATCAAGAGTAGGGTGGGGCCATGAATCTTGGACAACTAAGTAAGAATCTTAAGTTGTAATGCGACAGAATTTGTGTACGTGAATCGTGAAACGTCTTTTTCCGCATATACCTTCACGAATAGCTTACTTAGTGATGCAGTAGTCGCCGCCACGGCGCACCGGTAGCTTCTAAATCACAGACACAAGATAAACTTGTCCATAGGCAACTCTTTCTAGTATTTTTATAATCCTTTCTGATAGTCATAGTTGATAATGATGAAAATTGTCACAAGAGTTTTATCAGTGAACGGAGGATTAACTTTTGATAAGCTGCACAAAACAGGTGAAAGAGGGTAAGAAGTATTCTACCCTCTGTGGATGAGGAGAAATCCAATTTACGGATAGTGTGGTGGACTACCCACTACTGCCTCTCCCTTCAGCCTCCAAAGACATCAGCCTGGAACTATTTGCCACATTACTTAGGGCCGAGCCTCTTGGTTTAGCTGCCCATTGGAGCCCTTCTCTTACCCTCTCGGCTCTTTACCAATGTTATGGAGGTTGTACCAGAAACATCCACATCCGCTTCTGTTATCCAGTTGTGCCATTGATGATGTATTAATTTCCCATTCATTATATGCTCTAGTGAGATGAGTTCTGCGTTCCTACTATTTCTTGAGTGATTGGGCCTAGTAATTGTTTATACGTTTGAAGAATTTTCCTGCTCCCTACCAATATATAAAACAAAAAGCGAGAGATAATAAGGTATAATAACGCGTCGCGCAGAGTAATTCATCCTTTTTCTTTTTTCTTTCCACACCTGTGTTATTCCACTAAGATTGATCGTGCATGGGGAATATCTCTTTTCTTAATAAATAATGATCACAGATAAACCTTCCAAAAGGAAGTAGGAAATTTTTGGGAGTTTGGGATTTAAAATGCAGGAAATTTAAGAACGCCGAAGGTCTTCGAATGATTGTTTTTCTACGTCTAGCGTTATTGCAAAGTGGATACTAAAATTCTTGAGGGCTTTATAAAAACAACACGAACAATATTCTTTTCTCAATGAAATCAGAAACGTAAAGATAATAAAACCAAAACGATATAATGATGATTATTTTGTGCCTTCCTCTATGTACCCTAGTCATATCTCCCAATTATTTTGTTACATTTCACAATTTAGTCGGTATCCCGCAAGGTTCCGTATGTGCTCTCCTTTTATTTTGCATGGTCTAAAGATATAAAAAAGAGCTTGGTCGACACTGTGATAATAGATATCGCTACTTTAGTTACATAAAAGTAGTTAGTTACTAATGACATCAATAGTCTTTTTAACTTTACTCTGCCTTTGGAGCCGAAATTCCAGTAGTCCATGTCTACATGTTGTTAATTGCAGTAAATAAATAAAATTAGACTACAACGATAAATTACAGCCCAAACGCTTTTATAAGCAGCTCCAAAGAGCAAATAAGCCGAAGAACTTTAAGAATCACTTCAGACATAAGTTATCCAGCCTAATCCCAAAACTTGTGTGATTCTAGTAATTGTATCTACTCCCAAATAGTTTAATGGACATAGTTTTAATCAAGTTGATGAGATAGTGAACTTCCCTTTTAAGCACGATTCAAGTAGCCCATTATCACAAGGAAGGTATCCTGCTTTTATACCAAATTTCACCATCATCCATAATGCATATTGCCATCCAATCCACATCCATATGATATGGAAGACAAGCCCTAAAGCACATGAAAACAGTGACGATGACACTCGATACCAACAATGCACAGGTATTAGATCAATATTACTCTTGACATTATTTATAACGTTCAAATAGCCAGCACTAGAGTACGTTAGCATATGTGCATGGAACCCAAATACCTTTTACGACCATGTAAATGTAATCTCTAGAAAGTGTAATTGAAATTTGATGCACCCACCCATATGACCACACAGCACACAGCATATGCCCCTCGACATCAGCCAAACATATATAATCTGGTGAACTGCCACTAGAATAGATTGCAATTGGTTCTACTCGAATGATGATGTTCATTGCTTCTGACTCCATCTATTGAACGCGTCGGAATATTATAGATTATGTGAACATGCTTACCGGTGTGCTTCTGTATTGGTAGACGATGAAGTTGTTTTCTCGAATCATGGATTCATCTTTATCTAAAATTAGAAAATCAATGATTTTGTGCTGCTGCCTGATGGGCTACTGCTCAATTGCGAAAGTTCTAAACTCTGTTTTTTTCTTACTTCTTGGGGCATTTCTCCTGCTTTTTTTATTATTTTTCTTTCAACTTTTTAAATTCAGAAGTGGATGCTGTTTTACACAGGAGATAAATCTGGAATTTGTTTGCATTTTGTACATGTTAATGATGTTGTTTTACGGTGCTTGGCACGCAAGCAATTTCTTTCATTTTTACCGGACTCGTATTTTCTTTAGAATTCGAGGCATTTCTATTCATTCGATTTATTTTCTAAGACTGGAGAGTTTTCTGAACTGTTCAGTGATTCATTGGTGGACCAGGCTTATACTGACTGAGATAGCCCATGTACTTTCTTTTTATATGTATATATATATTCCTCTCAAGCTGAGAGATTTTTGTGAATTCGCAATTCGTTTTAGCTGTTAATACTTGTAGGAGATTATCCAGTTCTTCGTCTAGACACTGGCAGCACTAATTAATAATTTATGAGAATTCAAATTCCAGAGAGAAGTATTTGGGTTAAGACTTAATCTAGCTGATGGCTTTGTCTTAGGAATGTTGCGTAAAAGTGTCACAGAACAGTGCTAATTCCAGACTGGCAGCAGAATTAATATACTAACTCGGGCATCTGAGATGGCCATCGCGAACATAACTCTCCAACATACAAGAACCAGATTTAAAAACCATCGATATTGCCGTCACCGACAAACTAGGAGTAATAAAAAACAATAGTTTAGTGCAGAAAAGTTGTCACTATTGAATTCTTACAGGCTAATTTACAGCTAGCACAATTTGGGCTAATAGAATGCGTTTTTGTTACTTGGTTTTTTTCAGAGTTACTTTTTCTGTGGACGATCAAGCGTTATCGTGGTGAAATTCTTTACGTCTATTTGATGGCGGATATCACTTTGTGATAAGAAATAGTTATAGAAAGTTAAAGTGCGAAGCGTATGCAGACAAGGGGTGTCTTGTTTCTCTAGTCCTGGAGCGGTATATGTGAGGTAGGGATTATATATGACGCGTGAAAAATAAAAATTCAGTACAATCAGGGAGTAGTATCGTTCCGGGAAACGGATAGCAGCACGAGATCTTTTATTCGTCCACCTTTCGTTCTTATTAACACGTGAGGCTCATTCTGGGGCCGCAATAGAAATTTCGCTGGTGATACCCTGGTCCCTAGACCATCGTGGTACGCTAAATCGATGTTTAAATAATAAGTAAATTCAAAAGAAAAGAAAATATCAGATTTAAATATTCAAACCAAAAATAACCACCTTGGTTCAAGTTTGATGCGCATCAAGAACGGCTTCGAGTAATCATGGTTTCACATCCTTCAGGGGGCCATGGTTTAGCGATTTACACACGAGGAGGGTCTTTGCCTATTGAGAGTTTCAAGAAAGCAGCACGTTGAAGGAAATTAAAATATAAATTTAAAAGAAAAGGATAATAGTATTATTTGGTAGAATGTGAAAAAAATAACAATTACAAATATTGTGATAGCGTCCTCAAGAGAGGACATGTAACCTTCCCCATTTAGGGTGAGTTAAATAAAAATTCCAAGGAATTAAGTGGAAATTGTATTAGCGAATTTTGCTATATATACAGGACCCAAGTTCTGTATAGGTTGTTTTGTATATCAAAGAATAAGACTCCTCGTAGTCTTAAGGGGCGAAGACTTCTATAGCAGTGATGAAAAAAAAACAAATACATGCAAAAATACATCCGAAAAGTGCTTAGAATCCCACCTCTGGTTGTTTACTTGCAATTGAGCACCACGCGCCGTTTATATAGGAGTTCGTATCCATAGATAAGTAGGATTGTACATTATAAAAGCTCAATTTATGCATGCCTTATTTATTAGAATTTATAGTTAAGATCACTTTTGCATGACTAGACCTAAGCACATTCACTTTTTTTATTATATTTGTTCGAATAAATGGTGGCTACTAAGGACAGGGTATAAATAGGTATTATTTGTAGGGAGTGTTTTGTAATCCACAAAATAATGTTGGGTAGGAAGTTTGAAACATACTGGTTTAATTGAAGGTATCCCTTCCTGGAGGTTAGTTTTTTAATTTAAACGGCCAACGGGCAGCGTTAATTTTACCTGTGTTGAGGGTGTAATCCCTAGACTAGACTATGATAAACAAAATCATCTAAGCACATCTAAGACGCCGATCCCCAGGAACCCTAAGGAGAAGCTTAGCGCCAGTCCCATGGGACCTCAAGCAGTCAACGTGTTAAATCTAAATCTAAAGGACCGAGATCATAGTTTCGTCAGCTGTATGACCCCTGAAGTCCCTCTATCCAAATACATTGAAGACGTTATTCGTATAACTAAGGTGTGAAACTTCATATTCCTAACGACTTTTTATCTCTCGGAGATTTTAAATGTTTTCGAAGTGATTGATTGCATCGCGCTGATCGAGGCGCGCACAACCACGGAACCAACTTCCTGAGGATTACTTAGCAGGGAGTTCCATTTACATATAGTGTACACAAAATAAGATCGCTCACCAAACTGCATATTGAAATTAGGCAATAACAGATTACGGCGACGCGGTGAAACTAAATATTATGGGCGGTCCAAACTGTTTCCTTATCATTAATCAGGTTAAACCTTCTGCGCACTAAGTACGTACCCAAAAGACAGCCAAAGAGAGAGTCAGAATAACGTGTGACCTGGGAAGATCTACGTAGACCAAATATAAATCGAATTGAATCGTAGAAAACTACAGTAAACTTTCTTAGACATATGTTGGACTCTATATGCCTAAGAAAGTTGGCAAAAATGAGACTTCCCTGTATAAAATCAGGCAGTACTAGAGCCTTGGTAAGTTTCAAACGCATGCCATATGTCATCAACTTACAAACATTCTCTGTTTCACTAGACAAGCGTAAATTTTCCTTAGCTGATTTAGAAGGACTACACCACTTAACAAAACAGGAAGCAAATTAGATGAATCTAAATCAGTTTCATATATTTCGAGACGCGTCGACAAGTGATTCGCACAAGCCCAGACCTCTATTATTTTTAAATCGCTGTTGAAGCGACCAACACAATCCTCTGTTAATCCAATCGGTCTATCTAAATACAGTTGAATATCGTTAGCATACAAACAGCATCTTGCAGATTCGTGAGAAGGTCGTTTATATACAAACTAAATAGTAGCGGCCCAAGAATTGAGCCTTGCGGGTCTCCACAGCTAAGGAAAAAGGGAGCTGAAAACGCATCCTGCATTTTCACACGTTGGTAATAACTAAACAAAAATTCTTTAATGATCTCGGTACCTGAAGGTAATAAATTAAAATAACGTCGTAATTTAGGAAGTAACCTGTCATGATTAATCAAGTCAAACGCCATGCTAAAATCGACCAGAAAAAGTATAGCCTTACGATCATTACCATGAGCATCACTGATGTCGGACACGACCTTGAGCATTGCTGTCTCGCAACTGTGTCACGGTCCGAAACCTGACCGCCAACAAGTGAAGAGGTTTTCCCGGTTAATGGAGCTAGAGTTCTGATTGTACGTTAACTTCCCTAAAAGTTTGCTTAAGAAGAAAAGTAAACTGATCGGCCGAAAATCAGATTGAACGGAGGTTTTGCGGGACTTGGGAATGGGAATAACCAAAGCGCCTTTCCAAAGCATAGGAAACTGAGAAGTTGAACTATCAAGATCACACAATTGGGAGAGTCACGACCACGGATACAGAGTTTATGCAAGTTATCCCATAACTCCTGATCTAGTTCTGAAATATAGAACTTACGTTTGGGTGAACGGATAGCTGAGTTCACCTTATTTCGGGAAACTTTGTAGTTATTACAGTGCTTCTCAGACCCAGTCCTTTTATATCGATAGTCAGTAGGTCACGCTTGGTTATTGTTGACAGCGAATTGCATTCGAAAACCAAGGGCAACCATGCATTTGCACTCGACGAACTCTCATTGTCACATACTTATCATATAGATACCTTAAATAACCAGAATGATAATAAAGTAAGAATCGTGGTCTAGGTGTATTTTGATCAAAAATTTCACATCACAAGTCTTTCAAGTCGTTAGGTCTTACATATTTTGTTTTTTTTTTTAAGATGTCCAATGATCCGCAACTACAGAAATAGTTATTTTCGTTATGTAACAGATTCTGGCCGCAATAATAATCAGTTCATTATTCCTACGAAAGTCATTTGTGCATAAAACAAGAAATCAGTTTCCTCGCCCACATTAACTTAATGCAAAACCCATGCTTTCCAGAAACATGTGCCATGTATTTCGCCTGCAGGTACATTAAGCGCAGCACTTATAGTAAGTTTTTCGTGCAGTTAATTTTCTAATGAATCAGCTGCGCAATCGAATCGGTCTAGCATTACGTCGTTTTGCAAGCAATCTTGATCGTATGTCAATTAGTGTCGTTCAAATGCTCTAAAGGAGATTTTAATTAACTCTAGACCCGATCCCTAAGACGATCTTTCTGAATCTCATTCAAGCCGACTTGCATGTGATTTATTTGTCAACGTCAGCCACCAAAGAGCTTAGCGTTTCTCTTGACTATATCTATCCGCTCAGTATGGCCGCGTGCAGAATATCACCCTCAACTGGTCCCAGTTTGTGTGATTAATTTACTCGTAGACAATCCGATCGCACGGTGAGATTTTCAATTTGCCATAATAGTAATTGGTTGTAATTTTTACGTTATTTGCTGACTGCCATTAGACAGAGATTAGACTCTGGAAACGGGTTCGTATACAACGATAGAACAGGTTTTCTTGACAGTCTGACAGAGATAGTATTCAAAAGATCAAACTCTATCTTTGGATCGGAGTCGATCATTTTCTATTTCGACATTATTGTACAGAAATTTTCCATTCAATATGTCACTGCATCACCCCTCGGCGCATTATATTTTACAACACACTCTCTGACTAATTTGTCTTGAGATATGAAATGTATGTTTACCTGCAGCAGTTGCACCTGTGCAAAACTGAAAACTTGATCTTACTTTTGGGCGCACATGATACTGTACTCGGGTAATTTACATAGTGAATGCTTGGTTGACAGTATCGTAATTGTGAAGTTGTTTGATCATGTCGAAATCGTGATATACTGTCCGTTTTAAATCATATACAAGAAAATCCAATTTGCAAGATTATTTCTCAACAATTTGTGGTTCGCAAACAAAATTTCCTGATGGATGTATTATACAAATTTTAGTAGTAGGTTGTTGTTCACAGTAATGGTTTATTTCTACTTGTTATTTCTTGGCACATAATTCTTTTACTGAAAACATTCGAAACAGAATTTATAAGAATTACAAAAATTAAAATACAGTCGTCCTTTCTGGAATTTTTTTTTAAATTATTTTATCGAGTATTGATTAGGCAAATCCTACAAACATGGACCAAGAACAAGTTATTTTCTATTTTTCAGGTAAAAAAAGTGCACACTAAAAGTACTAGATGGCCTTTCGAAGATCTTGGGTTATGATCCTTATGATCTTATCTTGAAAAAATTTAGATGTCTCTGAAATTCATGACTTTTTGGATACGAGTCAAAATTTAATTTTTATTCCTGATTTTTATTTTTGTATTTTTTCCTAAAAAATAACAATCGAAAAATTATAAAAACATAAATGTTAAGAAATTACTTTTATTTTTACCTTGCAAAATAATAGTCAAAAGGAAACTTTTATATCTGTCTAAAAAAAAAAAATTAAAATCAGCAAACAACTTTTTGTATTTGACTTTTATTAGAAAAAATGATAACCGGTACGGTCCTTGTCTGGGATCACAGTTTCGACAGCAAAAAAACACAACCATTCTACAATAACGCTTTATTTGAAGTGAGCCTTGCAATAAAATTCTATATTGATATCTATATTGACATTCTATTGATGACTGATCTTAATATTGATACTTAGCCAGCGAAAATCGAACAGTCCGATCTCTCAGAAAATATATTGACAATGAACACTGATCATAGTGAGCACTAAAAGTACTACCTTTTAATATAAAGGGCAAAATAACTAAAACCTATGCAGTTCTTAGATACCGGATGTCCTACTAATCCTTTAAGAAGTGATTCCTTACCTCATCCATAAAAAAAATTATAGGAGGAGGGGTTCACGCGATTCGATGTATGATTTGCACATCTTATTTCACAATTCATGGTATGTAATAATTTCTCCTCAAATTTTCTTCCAATTACTTGTGACGTACCACAAGGTTCTATTTTAGGACCACTTCTCTTCTCTAGTTTTGTTAATGATCTTCTACAATAAAGTTGTTGTTCAGAGTATCATTCGTATGCTGATGATTTACATGTATACATCTCCATGCTTCTTGGTCTAATTCAAGACGGCGTTGCTAAGCTGATTGCTGATATTTGATATTATTATTACCAAGAAACCTGGTCTATATGTACAGTTTGTTTTTACTCGTTCCTTGCGAAGTAGATTCCTCATTATTTCACATTTCTCTATCTTAGTAACCGAGTGGCAATTCTTCGTATAGGCCTCCAGATTGTGGAATAGTGTTCCCTCTAGTATCAGAGATATATGCAACAGAAATTGGTTTAAATATGAATTATTTATGTGCGTCCATAATGTAAATTAAACTGTATAGAGTTATAATTATAGTAGCTTGCTCTAAGGCAAGCAATTTTATATAGTAAATTATCAAGTTCGAAATATTGGCAGGATCTGTTATATCACGTCATTTAAATCTGGCAGTAGGGTTTCTTTTAAGAATAACTTTTGTAATTACTTTTACTTTAACTTTTCCTTCATATACCTAAAACGATTTTTTACTCTTACTTCTGTAGAGTTAACTATTTCAATAAACAATTTGAATTTCAATATCGGAAGTGCACTCACTTAGTAATATACATCCTTGGAATATATTTTTTAATTTTTTTTATTCAATACCACATTATTGAAATCTGTCATTTACAACATGTTTTTTTCTTTTATCTTTTCAGGATTATATTGACTTATTTGTTGCAAGTGAAAACGTAAGTAAATATTGTAAACTTATTAAATTAAGAGTTTGATATTTTTAGTCTAAACCGAAACATATCTTCTATAACTAACAAGGCCTATAGTTTTCGGGTCGGGGATTTGGATGATTCTGTAGCGCAAAAAAATACATGTGGGTCCGAGGTTTTGTGCTAATACGCCTTAGTTGCTAAATTATAAGCACTTGAATACAATTCAACACAAGATAGCCATGCCAATCTGGTATTCGTCAAGGCCGAAGGCCATGGTTATGAAACCGCTGTTCTAAAAGCCACTGTGCACTTTGCAACGAGTCACTTGGTAATCATGATTTAACCATAGTTGCCCTTTTTAGCTTTAGTAAAGTTTTTGGCACTGTGAGCCATACTCGTCTTCTCATAAAGTTCGGGAAAATTTTCAAATTTTCTACATCAACACTTTGTCTTATCGGTAATTTTCTATCCTTGGTAATTTTCTATCCTTGGACCCTTTCTGTTTAATCTTCATACAAAAAGTATTGCAGGGACGAGGCAATCGTAGCGTTTTTCGAGGTTATGGCATTCGAAGGTCTTTTGGGCATTTTTGCGATGAAGGCCGAGTCTAAGTCTACTGCTATATAAAAAAAACATTCGCAGCTTTTAAATGATTGCTTACCCACCCTCTTACTCCTCTTCGTTTAGAAGCTGCGAATTTCCAGTCAAAATTTTGGAATTTTTTAGTGCAGTCCAAATGAAGCAAATGAAAAAAGCTTCTCTCTTTGTGCTGTGGATTACACTGAACTTTATGGAACTGTATACTCTATTAAATCAGATGGATGGCTCTAGCAATGCATCTACTACATTTCTCAAGATCCTGCTGCCTACTTTCTTGATTTCCTGGAAAACCACAATTATTCTTCCTGTCCCAAAAAAGAAACTACCCACATCCATCGGATTTCATTCTATCAGTATTTTAAGCTAGCTGACGAGGGCTCTCCAGAAGTTTATGTATATAAAAAAAGGCCTTTCGTTGATGACATCAGATTGTTGTCGCGACTATAATCCGGGCTATAGTTTTGAATCGGCTGTTTGACGGGTAGCGTCTGATATTAGGATGGAAGGAAAATTCAACTGAATCAGTTTGTTCGTTCTGCTTAATTTTCCTAAAACCTCAGGGTTCTCTTATTAGGCCCCTACTTTTCAGTCTATTTATTAGCAACTTATCAGCTAGACAACTAAATAATCTGGAGGGAATGATGTAGGATTATTTTTCACGGATTAACGATGATCTTTAATAAGCCAAGTTTTCTTCGTTCCGGAAAAGGTCGGAAGTATTCTCTTGCCACGCTACAGACCACGATTTGGGGAACGTTCCTATTTTATTCACATACCTTCTGAATGGAACTCTTTGCCAATGGAACTAAATCGGGTTAGGTGCTTTTGATATTCCTAAAGATTTAATTATGCCTAATTATATAAAAAAAGCAATAGGTGTACTTAAAACGACAAAAATCGCCTAAGCTAATTTGTTCCATTGCCTGGCCATTCGGAAGTTAAGCAAACGTTTCGCAGAAATTAGATAAGAGGTGTTGTAGTTTTACGATCATTCTCGCATATGTGGATTCAGGATCATTTCTTCTAGATTGTTAATCTCATATTAACGTATACCAATTCTTATTTCCAAGTATTTTGTTGGCAATTCTCTGAAATAAAATAAAAAGTAGGTAGAAGAAATTCTAGCGGGCAAACAGCCATCCTCGTTTCAAATTTTGTTAACACACTGCAATCTTATTCCCACGGAGATTATTTCACCAAACCAAAAATCTTTCCGCAGAGGCGGCTAATGAATTCTATTTTAATAAAATAATTGCCTTAAAAATCGAAAATTAATTCGGTGTACACAACTCGAGTGGCTATTCGGTCGCAACTAAATTGCGGAGTGTTCATCAATAAACACATCTTGAATAACAAAGTATGCAGCAAGCCATAAATTATAGGCAATTTTCAAGGAAGCACAAGCGGTTCTAGTCATTCTTCCCATTAAAAGAATTCTAAGGTGGTTTCCTAACAGCCACAATTTGCATAATATTTTCGCTATAAAAGACACCTTAGAAGGTGGAAACAGGTTCCAACCACTGTCAACGTAACATTAAAAGCGTAAAGCAAAAAAAACAAACGACAATCGAAGACGGTA
The DNA here is from genome assembly GCA_006980735.1 of Dasypogon diadema. Lineage (NCBI taxonomy): Eukaryota > Metazoa > Arthropoda > Insecta > Diptera > Asilidae > Dasypogon > Dasypogon diadema. The sequence goes on from QYTT01084032.1 coordinate 34,905, forward strand.
TAAAATGCTTTCGATTTACGAACACAACAGAAGTCTCCTTCGTTTTTATCACTGTTTTCTTGTTAAAATTCAAAAGACCATTTCAACTGGGTGAGGCGCCAAATCTTAAGGCCCAAAACTGATCGCTTCAGATGTTCGCGACATTTTCAGGTAGGCGAAGGCGAGGCCTTCAAACTCGGATTGGTGTTATTAATCAATTGAAAATATCAGTTCAGCTGCTGTAGCACCGGTCGACAGGTATCTTAAGAGATAGGCGGTTGCAAAATTATCTATGGGTCAGATATAATTTGTCAAGCGGCTCACTTTCAATCGATTACCTAGCCAACAGGTGAGAAATATTTAATTTGCGTTAAGAGAAACTATCCGATGCTTCAGGTGGAAGAGATGTTTCCATCACAAGAGTATTTGTGAGCCTGAAGAATGCTTCACATTTTTTACTGCTCTGGATAAGGGCAGCTTATCTTGTATTTGTGTTACATGTGTAGGTAGATAGGTGAATATAAAGCAGATGCAACGGAGCCATGAAATTTTGATTTTTTCCGCCGTCTTTTGTTTACAAACAGTGAAAGGTTTGTGGGGACCGTGTCGAAATTCACACGTTAAAAAATTTAACAAAAACACCAAAATGAGTAAACTTAACCGTGAAACGTTAATAAATTAAAATATACTATGAGTGTTTTGTCCTTGAAAAGTGTCTATTTTATTGGTCCACATTATCTACGTAATAAGTAACTGAGATACAGGGGCATTTGGATAAACAAGGGACACATTTGTAGCTGAAAAATTTCCAATGTTGTGAATCTTTTGATATGATAATTAAGTGGTAGTGTGAGCAACTGGTTAATCCCTTCGAGAGGTTTCCAATAAAAGAAAGGTGTACCGCAATGTGATTAATCTGTTATGATTCATAAGACCATTGCGATCTTTGCGATATCCGAATTGTTTCTACACTACTATACTACTAAAATAAGACTACTAGTTCCTACCTGTGTAGGAACGATTTGAGGAAAAAACTAGACACACGTCTGATCACTTACTGAGTTTATTGCGGAATGCTAGTTATCATCAGTACTGATAATATCGAAGGCAACAGTTATTGCCGAAAACAATGGGGATATGGCAGTGGCTTGCAAAATATGCATGACAAATTTCAAAAGATGCCTACAACTCGGCTATCCTGACTTTTAGTCGACTCGATTAAACATATCCCAATTGTTCATCACATTAGTTTACATCGTCAAATATAACAAAAGTTCGATAAACATGTATGCTAATTTACAATAATATTGTATCAGGTTTATGATTACGATTCATGACATTCTATAGAACGTTTTAAATTAAACAAATAAGAAAATGGACTTTAGAGCTAAAATAAAATAGTCAAAACGAACACCCTCAAAGGTAAGCAAATAAACAGTTATATTCCTAAAACTTCTTCTTCTGAAAAATGAATACTAAACATTTTCAGATATATATTAAAAGTTACCGTCACATTTTCTTAAAAAATCACGGCCTAAGATCACAGGATGTAACATAGTATCGTCCCTAACCACGTACATATCTAACCTAA
>QYTT01084032.1:37483-47489 GCA_006980735.1 Dasypogon diadema
CTCAGCAATTTCTCGTAGTTTCCTCAGTTCCTCACGAAGAGTTGCTAACTCACTGTTCAAGCTGGTTTGACCGCTATCTAACGGTTCGTCAGGAAACCCTACATCACTGGATGCCTCATGATCTTGGTCCAGAACATTCTCGGGAAAAATCTGTTCCAATTCGTCTTCAGATAATTTCGGAATTTCCTCCAAAAGACGTGCTTTCAAAGTAGCTTTGACACCTGTAGTGGTTATTCCTAATTGTGCAAGTTTTTCTTTTAATAAGTTCACCGTAGCATTCTCGGCAAATCTAATAGCACGTGCAGCCATGTGTTTCCAAATTTTCCTCTTTTCAGAAAAATTCACGAATTCGTAATCGGATTTTAACAAGTAATTTGTCTCCCTTTTTTATATATGGTCACCTATGACCAGATAACTGCACACATATGTGCTTCTGATCACCTATGATCACTCCACGTACTTAATGTTAATAAATAACTTCTCGTAAATCCGATTTTGGTTTAATTTCTGTAATTTGGACCGCACTTCACACAAAAATCCCACTTCTGAAAATAACTGTAGGAACGATTTGAGGAAAAAACTAGACACACGTCTGATCACTTACTGAGTTTATTGCGGAATGCTAGTTATCATCAGTACTGATAATATCGAAGGCAACAGTTATTGCCGAAAACAATGGGGATATGGCAGTGGCTTGCAAAATATGCATGACAAATTTCAAAAGATGCCTACAACTGGTTATTAATTTTCATTCCGTAGAACTTAAGCTTCACCTTTACCAATTTGACGACTGATGATTACAATTCACATGTGACTAATGTGCTTATCAATAGAATTTTTCCGGAGCTATAAGAGCATCAATGGTAGTATCCAAACGTATGTTTCAACAGTACTAAACAAAAGGATGTAAAGTTAGTATTAGTATAATGAGTAGTGGTGACTGGAATTGCAAGGACTTGGGAAATGGTGTTGCCTTTACATATGCACTCCAGAGAAGCCGAATACCAAATATCTACGCACAAACTGTTATTGCGAAAAAATTACCATCAATATGATTAACAAATTTTTATCAGGGAAATAAGGCAGCCACCTTCTTTCAATCCGGTCTTGACTAATACCACTAGTCACTAAGGAATTTCAAATAACTTTCATCTCTATGTGGGCTAATTAGATGGGGATTCAAGGGAGAGTGATTAAGAGGATTGGGCAGCAAGCCTGTTATGAGAATAAATCTGAATTTCTGTGCTAATTCTGCAAACTAGGCTGACCTTCCTTAAGCTACAGAAACGCGGTCATGGATGAACTGATTAAGGTCATTGTATTCGATCCCTGGAAGATGATAAAGCTGGTGGTTCTATGAATAAAGGAAACTCAACCAAAAGGTCAAATCATTAAATCTCAATCTCAAAATGTGGTGCGAACATCCCAGTGAAAGATGGTCTACTGAAACCTTCTGATTGCGGTTGTTCAGAGAACTTTTTGAAAATTTCAAATGGCACCAACAACGGTCAGAGTTGCTAACATGGACCTTGGATAACGCATCCATAGTACAGGAGCCAAAGAAGGTGCTAGTGCTAGTCACAGATGAGATATGATCTTCGATGGATGGACAGATAGGCCCATCCAATTGTTCTGTGACATATAAAATGGGTCAAATCATTTATTTTAATGTGGAATTGCACAACTATGTTGCCACGAACAACGAAAAGGCTACAAATATTATGTATGTTCCAAAAAGATACCTGCATAGAGTAAATTGTATCTGTCTGTGAATGAAGAACTATCTGCACTGCATATATATATTTAGGAACAAGCAAATTGTTGGTTGTGGAGGAGGATAGAAAGTCTAGCTTTAAAGTCAGATACCCGGGTTCAACATCAGCATAACTAAGCAAGAGTAAGATAAGAGACTTAATCAGAGCAAAGGCGCGCTGCAGTATGAGTAAAATAAGCAGAAGCTCTAAGACTTCTAAGTACACCAATTCTTCCATGAGTATGGAATGGAAGAAGATATTACACATGCATTATAGATGTTGGTGATAGCTGGAATAATGATTGGTAGAATTATTCGCAAAAATTTCATAGTTATACCGTCAATGTCTGTTGTATTTGATTTGATTGAGTAAATCAAAAGAAAGACGTCAGGCTTTTTTATGCTCTTAAAATCAAAGGGAACGGTTATCCTGTCCATTGCGTTCAAGCTGTGGCTAGATGAAGGGGTAACCAAAGAGCCACTAGAGGGCCAGGCTTTAGCAAAAACAGTTGTTAAGTTCAGTGGGGTTAAGATCAAGGTCTATCGCACTAGTGTCGGAATTACAGGATCAAGTCTAGAAATAAAAAAACTTGTGTTTAGCTCTTAAAACTGCGCAGTTAAATATATCTGTTGCGCAGCATACGAGAGCGATTTTGATGGATCCAATTTCATTTATGATGTATGTTAGTTCTTTTTGTTTAAATTTTGGGGGAGATCCACGGACATATCCGCCTACTAGCGCGAATCCAAACAGTACAGGTGTTCATGAAAGCACTTAGTTCAGTCATCAACCTGCCTTCAACTAGTATGTTAAGTCCTTAGACTTTTCCGCTCAACACGCGTACTAAGCCCGAGCAGATAGACTGTCCTTAACCTGCTTACAACTTGAGAACTAAGCCCTTAGACCTTTCCGATTAACACGCGTATTCAATCCGAGCAGATGGACTGCCTTAAGGCCTTAAGGGTAGTCTAATTTAGAGAGCTAATCCATTAGATCTTTCTGCTCAACACGTGTACTCAGCCCTAACAGCTTGGTTGCTCTTACTTTACTAACAGTGGACGGGATGGTAATCGACTAGGTCACCGGACAAGCCTTGCTCACTTCTAGTGAAGTACTAGTGGGAAAGGAGACTTCTAGACCGGATGATTTGCGTGATCAGATCGCAACTTATATGTTCTCATTTCTAATTTCTCGTGCGAATCACATCGCAAGGAAAACTTAGTTATTGCCGAAGAATTCTTAACCAGGGAAACGAGGATCAATTCGTGGGTCGCACCGTACTTTTTTCCTTTGCCCGTTCAATATTATTCCTTTTTATTAAGGAATTCGTTAACTATGAGGAAAGGGAATTCATAATAACTCAGAAAGCATATTAATTTCCCAGCCGGAAATTTCACTTCGTTACAGTACCTTTACTAGACACTTGCCTTGTTTTCGTCTTACATAATAACATCCTTGAAAAAATAATAGTTGTTCTGTTTATCAGAAATACGATAGTATGATCAGTAACGAAATTCTTCGGCTCTTTGGCTTATATTAACTTTTCAGGAAATAGGTATTCTTACTTCACTCGAATCCTCGCCTTCCATATTTTAAACGTGTACCAGAGGTGCGCCAATATCTATAGCTCTTCAGGTGGCTAACCGGCAAAGTACAAAAGACCCAACCTTTTATCTAATTTAAATCAACTTATGGTAAATATAGAAGACCCAACAAAAATGGTCCGACTCCTTTTAGACATGATTTAGTTTCGTCGTAGAATTCAAACCGGAGTATATATCAGCTCCTTCTTCACTTGAAATTTCAAACCTAACTTTCATCTGTGTTCGCCAAGGCTGTAAACACCTCCTGTCTAAAATTTAACTGAAATAAGCTGAGACAAAGCATTATATGGGGAGTAATAAAAGGACTAACTAATCCCCTTTAAATGTGGGCTGTCACATCAATAAACTTTAAAAGGCTTTTATAGGACTTCTCAAAATCAGGTTGACTTCAAAGATTCCTGAAAAAGTTATAAAGTTGATAAGAACCAAAAATCTGAAGGAAAATTAAAGTCAAGACAACTCAAAATCATTCCCACATAAGGACACTTCCTTTGTTGTTCCACCAGATCAGTACGTCCTGAATTAAATGAATTTTCAGGAAGCCTCGGTATTAAAGTTCAACAAACCACCTTCACAGTCAGTTTGAAAGGTGAGCCCAACAGTTTTCGAATTGTTCTTTAGAAATGAGCCCCTCCGAAAATATTCGGTCAATAAATTTTATCTGGCTGCCGATAACAACTTATTGGGATATTTTTCCTTGTATCGTTATTATCATCGACTACCTATGGGGCACCAGAGACCACAATCATTCGGCAAACACACGGTGAATAGAACGCTCTGATTACAGAAGGGAAAAGTCAATATTTCCACAAGTGGGAAGCCTCCCGCATTTAGTTTTCAGGGAGGGAAAGTCGACTTGGCTTGGCAGGCTGTTTTCGGGACGTTCGATGCTGTTCATTGATATTTTCATGAGCTTTGAAGGTCCAATAAAGTCACTTCTTATGCTCGAATTGGCCCGTTTTATATTTACTCAGTGGATTTTGTTCATCTTTTTGTGTCGTAACCGCACCACAAATTAGAATATTACATAGAAATTTGGTATTGAGTCGAACAGACGGACGGATTGGCAGATACTGTGTAAAAATCCCAGTCCCAGTGATATATGCATATTTACCCAGTTCGGTTAGATTTAGTTTTTGATTTGCATACGGCGAATTTTGCGAGGTGAATGATTTCTGATGTGATTTTTTTGAGATGTATCTTCAATCTTCACTGAAAATGTGAATTAATTTCTTTTTTGTAGCTGAAAAAGTTGACAGATAACCCAGCGATACTATCTTTATTACCAGAGAAGACAAATGGAATGGAACTGAATGCCTTGGTCTGTCCAACACCTTCAGTCGCCTTCGTTTTAATGTCGCTTATTTATGTAGACATTCGTTTTGTTTTCGGCCATTAAATTTTCGGAACATTTATCTCTTTCCTAAGCAGAATTTATTCAATAAAGTCCGGCGATTATTTGTTTGCTAATCCGTTGAAGATAAATCAGTGGATTTTTTCCAGTTTTGCCATTTTGAAGAATTACTTAAGGTGTTGTGACATTTTTTTATTTCTCTGGTCAAAAGAATATGCAAAATGTTTTATATACAAGTTGACGTTAATTTGTTTTTATTGGTGACGAGTTAAGATTTATTGCCTTCTAGGGATTTTATTGAACCGGTTATAAATCACAATCACCGATTTATGTTGCGCTCGCTATGCTGTTTATCTTTATAGCCTCCAACAAAAATCTATAAACTTTTTATTTTGACAGTAGCTCACAGTATAAAGAGATAATTAAGACGCAAAGACGCTCTGACTGGATAAGCCACGGAGCGTTCTTTTACAAAATTACATTCTGACGGTCCATAGTTCACATATGAATGGCACTGTAAATTTGGGAGACATCCCAGGAATTACAGGAATTGCGGAAGATACAAGCTATCGGAAAAGGATCGAAATCACAATCTATGGAAGGATGATGTGGTTGTAATGGCAAAAACTCTTATATATTATGATAAATTGCTAACCTTACGCGGGCACAAAGGCTGAAAGGCAAACAGACATATGTTCCTCTTGGCACCTCTAAATCAATAGTTTTGTATTTTAAACTTTCCCATATCGTTGACAATACTGAAAGAACTTAACTTCTTGAACAGTAATCTTGCAATGACAGAGTATTTGAATCTCTATCTTATCCACCAAATGTGATCTACACTGTAAGAAGTTCAGGAATAATTCTCAATCCACTATAAGTTGTTGAGTAAGGGTTTCTAGTTTACGACTATTTTGGTTCGCCCCAATCCCAAACTTTCATTCCACTCTTTCTTCCATACTTCCCAGGCTCATTTGTAAGGAACGTCCTTCATATTGCATTCAGCCAAACTAAGCCTAGACTGCGGACCTACTATTCATCTCTTCTCGCTGAAGTTGTCATTGATACTCGAATATATCTCCTAGGGGTCTTCCGTTGTAGCCACATTTAACCCAAGCCTGAGTGTACTTGCCAGGAGAGGAATGAGAATGATAACTACTCCCCAAGCAGTTTAGTCGTTAGAATTTTCTTAGTTTGTCCATGACTCCACTGACTGTTGTTGATTTGATTCTCCACCAATAGATGCAGTTTTAGACTCTGCAACTCTCACCGATTTCATAAAATTCTTTTATCTGCTAGTAAAGGGGACAACTACTTTGTTTTGGAGACTTTATCCTCGTACCAAAACAAAGGGCTGCTTCAAAATCTCCTATACTCTTAAACCAAGAGTTGCGACTTTGCACTCGCACAAGAACTGTTTTTATCAGGGCTTTAAGATAGAAGAAAATGGTCTGAGGTATCCAAACATGAGTCATCAGACCATTTGCTCCTATCTTGAAGCTTTCATAATAATCTCTAAAAATTTAAAAAACCCCCGACACAAAACCTAAGTTCCCTTTAAAAAGTAAAAAACAGAATTGCAAAGACTGAGATGTAGTAATTGATACTCTCACTTGACAATCGGATTTCCATGTCCCAATTTTCCCACCACCAATTTTCTCATCAAACGAAGCTAAGAACACTCTCGATTAAGTCATCAATATTCTCTTTCAGTGCGCTTTCATTTGAGACCCCACTCGAGTATATTTGCAGACATTCGGTTATTCTTCCCCACTTTCACCACCCACAACTACGGCTCAACCGATTTTCATCAAACATGTCTAAGAACACTCGCACATAAGTCGCCTTTAATACAAAAAAACTAAATTGAAATCGCTTCATCCGTTTGGGAGCTATGATGCCACAGACAGACAGACAGACACACAGACAGACACGTCAAACTTATAACACCCCTCTTTTTGCGTCGGGGGTTAAAAAACCATTCTCGTGTGAATGAAAATTCGCAGTTTATGACTTGGAATTATGGAGTTGGAACGAGGTTATCCGTGTAGACCAAGAAACCTAATCACATCTGAGTCTATAAACTAACTTCTCAAATTTGAAGGTATTATGACCTTAAACAACCCTAGCATGTAAGGTATGGTGTTATGATTTCAAAGGCTCCCAACTCTTGTGGTCTCTTGAGTACAGATCTCAAGATTACATCGCTATTATTGGTAACCATCCTACGGTGTGAGATCCCAGGATTTTTTTTCTTTAGTTTTTGTAACCTATAGTTCCACCACGACACATCTCTTGATTCTTCTCTGTAAGTTTCCAGCTATTCTCCTAGGGGTGTACAATTGCCTTATGGAACTTTGCTATACTTAACTATCAAAATCAGGGATAGAAGGCTTCTATGCAATTCGAGGAGGTTTACATAACTACCTCCTAAGTTCCAGGTTAGGTGCTGCTGCTAGTAGGCTTTTATTCCTAAGTGTGGGGGTTACCCTCGGCCTCCGGGGCTTTCTAGCTGTTTACCCCGGCGATATTTTTATGGCCTGGTACGGAGCCACCTTAACTTCTGCCAGATGTGATCAATAATTCCTGCCGTTGGTGTTAAGATGAAATCTGACAAAACTTCCTCTTGCATTCTCATATCTTTGCTCTGGGTAGTAGGAGCTCTATGATTCGTTTCTTGCCAACGTATATATTATAATAGAGCTCGGCTTACTCTATTCTCGTAACAACTAAATCTTGGCTCTGTCCAGGAACTAGGACTGGCTGCCGTTATGAGAAAGCTAGGTCTAGGTCGGCATCTTCTTATTGAGGTCAAAACTGTAGATCACTAGAAGCTTATAAGTTTATTTTTGTTGAGGATAATCAGTTCCATAATGGCTTTCTTGGTCATCATCAGCTAGTCAGTGGCAAAAGTTTCATTTAGGCATTTAGCGGAAAGCAAGCACAGACTGGCTGCCTTAACTATAGTACAATAGCATTTAATATTAGATTTACTCTTGGCCGTCATATCCATATTACCCGGTTTTCCTAAAGTATCTTTGTGGTTTTTTAACGCCACTGAACTTTTCGAACTTTACGGAGAGGGCTTTCTTATATGTTCAGAAGGGACATAAAGCGTTTATCAAGGTTTACTTAGTATGCCTGTCCTTGTTAGGATTTTGTAGCGCCTTACAACAACAATATAAAATTGTGCAACATTATCTGTTGTTGTTATTTCAGGCCGCCTCCGATGACGAGAAACTACTTTAATGGACTCGCCGTCGCCGCATCCGCGATATCGACTCAAATAGAGCATTCCTAAGCTCACATGAAATGGATTCTGTTTGGTAGCAAGGTTCTCCGTGCCTATCTTTTCATTGATAGGGAATAGTGGGTTATCATAACAGTTACTAAGTTGTCTTCATAACCAAACATAAAAACGTTATAAATTTTGCACTCCATTGCAGTGAGAGTGAGCTTCTTACTGCTGGGTCCCTGCTGGGTTCTTACTTCCCGTGAGCCACAGTACTCGACGTATACTGTTTCATCATATATATTGGCTTAGGGTCCTTTTACCTCTGCAAAGGAGCACAGTAAAACCATACCGCTCACAATTGTCACATTTTATACAGAATAGCAGCGGATCCAGGATGGACTCTTGTGGAACCCCACTCTCTCACTGTATCATGCAATTTGGCAACCTGCTTTCGATTCTATCAAACAAGAAGTCATATATCAAACTTACAGATTACGATGAGAGGAGCAAATTATTGGCAAGTTTGACAAGTATTCTTCAATTGCTGATAGAATCAAATCTTTGCAGTAGAAAGTTAGCTGTGATCATTCTAGTTTAATTTTTTTTCTTTGGTTTTTTTCCAGCTTCTTCAGATGATAGTTCTACCAACGAATCGAACAAGAACTCAATTGCTTTACTCAGGTGAAACGCCATCTAAATATTTGACAATATCTGGTGCAAGATTGTCCTTCTGTCAATAGTCTAAGTGTCCTAAGTGTCAATAGTCCTAAGTGATACGCGTCGAAGTATTTCCAAGAAATTTTCTAGCGTCGGCATTTCTTTTTATATCGAACATTTGTTTATCTATTCCATGTTGCACGTGACGTAATCTGTGACCCTGAGGCAATCGTCCTCCTACTCTCCGAGATGTATCTTCCCAAGTTTACATAGCAGAAGAAATTTAGATATTCAGAGAATATGGTTTCGTCTTAGGCATCGTGAGTTCCCTGATCTTTTTACGTGATACACGGATTTCCCTATGCCCATATCCTAACAAATACCTCGTATACTTTAGGTCAGTAGACTATAACAGAAAATGTTATGATGGGTCTGACCATCATTGTTCATATCCAATGTACTGACTTTGGCGAGATACAACGCATTATTCTCCACCCTCTCCTATATTGGTGCGGTCCAGGTGAACTTAGAATCTAGGCATGCATGCTCCCTATAAACATTGTGGTATAACTTTCAGATCCATTGCCTTCCTAGTGAAGATTATCGCTTCTATCTTGCTCGCTTTGTTAGTTATAGACCCTGTTCCTCACACTACCCTTCCGCCACGCAGAAAGCATTCCTGCGGGCTAGGTAAGGGTGTTCTTTGAATCTTTTGGGTAAATACTAAGCTCAAAACTTATTAGTCGCTATAGCTTGTTTTGTACCTATGTAAAATATAACGGCCTCATCATTATTTTATTGAGATCTCTCGGCTCGACTGCCCGTCTAGAGGGAATTCACAAGGTCGTATTACTCATATTTACTCAGTGTCAATAAAAACACCCAGCAAAGCATCTGGAACAGATCCAACATCGTGTAAATTTATGCTTCCATTGTATTCTAATAGTTCACACCTTTTCCACTATAGATTACAATCGCTATTCCCATTCACAGATCTCAATTTAATGTGAATTTACTACTCTAACTACGGCAGGGGCAGTCAGGGGTCGTCTTCTGGGCTTGTTTTATAATCCCAAGATGAACATCGTCTTCGGTCGAATAAATCAGGGGCGTAACAAAGAGATGCAATTAAACTGCGCCAATGGGCGGATTTAATTGATTCATCCGAAGTTGGCGGCGAGATGTGCACGGAACTAGTTTTAATCGTCGACTTTATGACTCATTCCTCAAAACTTAAGATCGCGTGCACCATAGAGAGGAGAAAACTTCTTAGGCTACTTTACAACCTGGGCTCGGACACCTGCAGCAGTGCTTTTCCAGCGCCAGTAAACAATCGCAAATCAAGGTGTTCTCGCATGAAAGGTGATTATGAAGTGCAAATAATTCCGGCAATAAATTCAGC
>QYTT01084033.1:3171-20025 GCA_006980735.1 Dasypogon diadema
TATAATGAAAAATTCTGTAGTTATATAAGTAAACGCTCATAACGCATAAAAATATTCATGATACAGAGAAATAAACTATCTTGCCATTAACTCATTACGGCTGAGAATATTTTTTATATTAGGCTCTTAAGTAATAAAATAATAAACAGACTTATGACACTACTGACACTCGGTAGTCTGTTAAGCTAAAAGTAGCTCTAAATTTTGCTATAGACGTAGGAAAGTTGGTAAATCTGACTAAATATATGAATGCAACAGCGCGTCTAAAGGCAAGTTAAGGAATGCCTGATACCGATTTTCTGTATAATACCCATGTATTCTATTTTGCGGCATATATAAACCATATAAATGTTGGCCAACACCACTATAAAATATTCTCGTCCATTCTATCATAGCCTCTCATGAATTTATCATACTGCTTTAGGAGATCGAGAGTATCTTTCAGTATTAAGCTCAACGCGTATTTTTTTAAAGGTATGGTCTAAGCTCTGGGGACGACCCTATGATGAACACAGCACAGCTTAGATGAGGAGAAATTGGGGAAGAGGAAGATTGGAAAACTAACCTGACAAATGTTGCAAGCAATCCAAAATTTTACTGGCAGGAGAAAATCTGCAGACGTGCGATGTCAATGGTAATGCCACTTTCATTTCTTGACCGGTAATCGTAAGCACCTCGCTCGTTTTTCTTCATGGCAGCCTCAGAAGTCAGAAGTTAAACCACAGTTTTTCAGGATTCTATTTGCTCTCATTGGATCTGTTCCACCATAATCTAAGGATTTAAGTGGCAAAAGTGAGGCAAGCTCGTAAAAAGGTTATCAAAATAAAAACTGTAAGGTAAGTATTTCTTCTCATCAGGAAAGGATTCAATCATTTCCTTTAGGGGGCTAGCAGCTTTTCCGAATTCTTCCTGATAGTCTTTATTACCTTTCGAATCCTTCCCTTAATACATGTGAAAATTGACTAAATATCTGCCTTGAGTATTGACTGACCAAACCTTATACCTTATAGATGTTCACCACAATAAGGAATCATTCACTTATCATACGACAGATTTTCTTCAGGCTCAAAATTTTTAATAAAAGGAGAGAGTATAACTATGGTAAATTTTTGCCCAATGAGTGGCAAGTTAAATAAAGATTGGTAAGTGTAGTTCTTATTCCATAAAATTCAAAAAAATCAGTTAAAAAAATTTCACGTCAAGGGAACATTTTAAAATTATTATTAATCAACGACTTGTAATGATACCCACGAAAATACAAGTAACCAATTACAACTAATTATATTTAAAAACGCAGAGGTACATACAAAATGCGTCACAAAAAGAGATTATTAGAAAAATTAAGGTAAGTTTAGGTTTTTCACGCTGAATTTTTCTCATTATCGGATAAATAATGGGTGAAAAATATTGGAAAGTATTGTGCATGTAAATATATCCAGATGTTGGGCGTAGCCAAAATACCAAATAATTAGAGCAACATGCGAACAACAGTCTACGACAGGATGTCCTACTTTATATCCACAAAAGTGAGCTAATATGGCCGAAACACCTGATGAGTGTTTATCAATAAGTACGAAGACATGATACTTCACAGAATTAGAGTGTCGAGGATGAATTTGCGCTTTGAGTAGCAGGCTATCTTTTATTTTCACATCAATACCGTATTTTTTATAAATAATGATAGCACATTTGAGAAATAACCGTTAGTCAGTTTTAATTGATATGTAACACACGTGTAAAGACAAAGCTCTTTTAAATCTAAAGTAGGGAATTCTATTTCAAAATCATCGATACATGTAAGTTTGTGTTCTTTTACAACGTCAGCAAAGTCCAAAATTCTTTTCCCAATCGTGGTTTGATACCAGTGCGTCAGTCTGCCCCCTTAGACGAGATAACGAAATGGACTGGGCGAAAAATTGGAAAAGTGAAGACTTTATATTCTTGTATTGGTGAAGGGATTTGCTATAGTGCCTATGGCCCTCTAAGGCGATAAGAGAAAAGCAACAACAATTTCCAAGGGGAAATGTCACTCTAAGGCGTCAATTCCTCTTCCTTGCGTGCTCTTCACCCATAATAAAAATGCTTCACTCTCGGACAAGCATTTTATACTGCTGGAGTTCAGGTCCATTTTGTTTCTATGTCTGTGGTCTGTATACACGATAGTTCGAAAACCTTTTGAAATTTACTTCGTTAAATTTGTAAAATAAGTTCCGCAAATGGGCAAACGTTTCACAGTGTTGCCTTATTAAGCCTGCAGAATTTTCATATAACAGCTGTGTTTTTTGAGCAACAGAATTATGAAAGCTCAAAGGAACGGTTCGAATCCATGGAGTACAAAGTTTATTTTTTTTCTTCTGTTTTTCTCTTTTTAAACAAACCCGAGATAAGTAAAGGCTGTTATTAATTTGAAATTTATCTCAGTGTCAGCTTTGCCGGTGTTTGTGTCTATTTTAATTGCTGTGATGAACAAAATCAACTTTGAAACCCAAAAGCTTTCAATAAGCGCCATCTATTTCTCCGTAGAAGACTCAAATAATCCAGTAAGCTTATTAACTCTGTAAAATAACCGAGTTAATTTAATCCAGTTAATGTATGACAACTTAGTATTCTGTTGCCAGAAAAACGCGGCTCATATTGGTTTCTCTATTCCAAAAACGAAAATCTTCCTATTCTACAAAATTGGTCAGTACAAAAGTTACTAAAAGTATTCCAAATTATATATTATATATATTAAAATTTATTTTTGTTTATTTATTTATAATTATGTGCGACTATCTTTTAAAGTTTTTTCCTCGCCATTGGACAATTCCTTACATACACATTACTTTTCCTTCTTCTCTACATCTAGGGTATAACATAATTGATCTAAACCAATTTTTTTCTTGTTCATTTTACGAAAACAATATTGTTACTACATCCCTCCGCCCCTAATACTTAATGCACAACCGCTTTGCCTTAATGATCGCATATATTCTACGCGGAACACTACTAATTTTGTAGAAATAAAGAAATCTAGGGCTTCTTGTCGAACTTTAAAGATATCTTCCTGACCAAGGTAGAGGGGACGGAGGATATTTTTGGAAGAAAAGAATGTTTTAATCGATTTAGCAGTATGACTTCATACCCCACCTTGCACCAGACGAATTGGTCCCGCTGTATGGTGCCTTCTACGATATAAAGGGGGCAGGTACTGCTACAAAGATTGCATCCCACACTCCTGACGGATATTTTATCTGAGACTAAATGCGGGGTTGAGATTCTTTTCTGGGCTCCTTCGTATGAGCTGTGTTGCTTTCGTAAGGATGTGAAGGAAACATTCATTGGTAAACACCAAGGTTGGTGAGTTTTGATGTGTTCTTTTGTACCCACTTGATGTTCTAATTATCGTTATACGTTTAAAATTAAATTTTGATTGCATTTGTGCACCTTTTTCATCTTTCACCATGAACCCTGCATCAATAAGAAGCCTATTAGCTCCACGAAAATTACCTTAATCGAATTTGTGGTCTAAAAGGTGATTTTCTTCACCAAAAATTTACTAATGACTGTTACGTTTTCATTAAATTCAGAAAATACTTCAGAGATTTTATTTAATATTGTCTTATACTGCCTGAGTTGAACAAATATTTCCATTAATTGAATCTCAGTGGATAAATGATAAAAAAAATAAATTAATAGCTTTGTAAAAAAAAAATTTACGTTACTACTGAAAATCAGAAAGCCTGAAAGGTGTAAATGTATTTAAACTTTGGTGATTGTCATCTTTGGTGATAGACGAGGGGACCGTCGGTCGAAGGTGGGGAGTCGTATGAGTTCATTCTGTTAGTTGAAATGAGGGGGGGGGGGAGGTGGAGGCGTCAGAGCGGAGGTGAAAATATGAATATTCCTCGATCTTGATATTGAGTGAAAATTAAGTATTAAATCAAAAAGTTGTTTTCGAAAGGTAGTGAAAGGTGATTTCCGAGGTACCTTGTAAATGTTGGGAGTACAACTTCTTCACCCTCTACCCTGACTGCTGAATTCGGGACGTTTGTTTGCGAAAATTAATTCATGTTTTACCCTAACTTTCAATTCGAAAAATATTCGATTTTTCACCTCCACCTCCTGCGCCACCACTTTTCCGCTACCACCCCTCCAAACACTTTTCTAATGTTGTCCGAGGTCATCCCAACCCCCCTCGCCCCTTCCGACCGACGTTTCCCTCGTCTAGACAATTACTAAACGTTTAATAGGCATTTTATATTTTTTTTTTGTTCGCTTATTTTTCTCTTTAGGTATATGAGTTTTTTGTAAAACAAATTTTATCTCATTATTTTTTTTCTGCTCTTCCATTAGCCAATATGAAGGATTAAATAATTTAATAATGATAGAAGAAATTTCTGTCTACTCGATTTGCATGTTAGTGATAATTAAATTTTTTACATGACGAAATTTGGAGAAACTTTTCGACAGCTGATAAGGACGAAAATGTTTCTTTCATCTATGCATAAATCTTTTAAATTTACATTGTTTTTCCATTTTCATTTTTTTTTATTAACAATAGCTGACAAGTAATGTCCGAAGCTCTCGCGAGTTATTCACTTCTAAATCATCCGCACAAATTTTGCAGAGAACTTTTTGGCAAAATTGCTCCTTTCTCTAGGAAAGTGGTCAGATAAATATAAAATAATATACTATAACTACTACGTTTTCTTATTCATAATTTTATGACTATGTATCCTGGAGTAGAGGGAGTATTGGTATGCTTGGCATAATCTAATGACAATGACAAATGAAAACAACGCAAACCTTTGGAGATTTATACTGTTGTTGCTGCATGTTTATGATTTCGGATTCCAGTCATGCGGGGGTGACTCGTTGTGATTATAATGATGGATAGAATTCACTCATAAAATAATTTATGGGAATTACAGAATTAATATCTGTCTTGCCCATTTCACCAGGGGGTGTTATTTTGGCTAGTTAAACGTCTTAGCAATCGTTTAGGAGGTCATTACTTAAATCGTACGAACCAATTTTATTTATTTTTAAATAACTTTCAGTCTTCACTGTAATCTAAGTTATTTATATAAAATTTGAAAAGATTCCAGTATCCAATAATTTCTTAAAAACATAATTTCATGAAAATCTAAATTCTACGGATCATAGGAATACGTTCATTAAAAAAGGATTTCATCTCTGCATTATCTGAAAGTCTTTTGTTTCAGTGATGCAATCCTCTCTTTGATCCTGTTTTCTTGTGAAGCTGTGTGCCAAAATATCCATAGAAATTGCTTTCCATTCTTTTTCAGAGGAGTTTTTAAATTATACTTTTAATTGAAATAAGTCTATCTCATTTTTTCCTAGGATATTCCTTTGAAGTTCTATGAAATTCATATTTAGAGAAAATCAAGATACAGAAAAAATTTTCAGATAAATAAATTATAATTATTTACGCAGAAATATTACTCTAAGATAAACCCATTTTAGATATTGAAAATTTATGTATGTAGGACGAAATTTGCAATTACAATTTAGTCGGTAATCCTACTATACTCGTCAATAAAAAATAGTTGAATAGTGTTTTTTTAATTAGTAAAAAAAATTAACATTCTTTCCTAGATGTAGGTCCAAAAAATTGCTCCTGAAAGGAGCAATGCTGGAGAAAAGTATAGTAGGCATTCAGAATGACAGGACATTTTCACCTAAGCTAGTTTTTGAACTCAGATGTTAAAAGGACGTAAAATTGAGCTAAAACCGGCCACACCTATCATTCTAGAAAAGTGCTCCATAATTACTAGTGGGATGGTCCCCTTTCCGTTGCATGCAAGTTTCGCCTTATTGTCTGGATAACAATTTTGGGCAACCTGTGATTGTTCATTGTGGACATGTGACCCAGCCATATAAGTCTGCAAGATTTTATCAAATTAACTACGTTAGGTGTTCGAACAGTTTATTTATGTAAATCGTGGTTCGCTCTTTGCTTATATTTATCATTTTGCCTCGAACTTCATTCGAAATAGGGCACAGGAATCTCCATGCAAACACCTATAGTCCTCTATTTAGTTGTTAGTTAGGACTCGCGCCTTTGGAGCCATATGATACAATTGTAAGCTTGGTTAATTTCCACGCTATTTACTGTGAAATTGTAATGGAAAACATCCCAGTACAAGTAGAATTTTCGATACCAAGAGCCAAACTGATATTAGTCCAGAATCTTCTCTGTGTACAGTTTGAGGCGTGCAGCGATGATATAATATCTTATATAAGTTTTATCAAACTTTGTATGTAACACTGAACAAGAAAATTCTTCGATGATTTATGTATATTGTCCTGTCTTCTGTTTTGTGCATGGGAATTACAAAATTACCCAGTAGGAAATGTAACCATTACTGAACTAGTTCTGGAATTAATTCTGGTAAGGTGGAGCTACTTACCAACTAGATTACAGACTCGATTACATTTGTCATATGCCTTACACAGAATTAGTGAAGTAGTCAATTACAAATAATAGCTTGTTTTATAATTTACCAGTAATAAATTACTGAAATAATTACTAATTTGTGTATTAATAATTAATTACAGAAGTAGAGGGAAAGAACTTATTGCGGCATAAAGCTAAAATTCATATTACGGTTGGTATTTTGATATGGAGCTAAAATTCATATTACGGTTGGTATTTAGAGCAGAAAATTTTGTTTAATTAGCTCAAATCTCCAATTTAAAAATCACATTTTCCACAAAGCCACGTAAACACAACTAAAGGCAGGGGTGAAATGTAAGTCACTTTAGAAGGTATTTTATTTTGAGTTGCAGATAACTCCTTCTAGAAAGCGTTTTAAGTAATTAATGTTGCTATAGTAATTACATATCTGATAGTAAGTAAGACTTTAATTCGGGACTGAAAGGTGACTCATATTAAAAGGATATTTCGCTTTGTGTTCAACACAACTTAAAAGATTTTGCATTTTGAACAAGATACACAAGAATGGTTCCTTTACCGAATAACTTTCACTTTTACTTCTGATTAGTTCTATTAGTTACGCATAAATAACCTACATATACGAGCTATAAATTGTTCGATTCGCAGAATACGTTCCACATTCAGAATTGACAAGACCAAACGTGTCACCGCTTTTTTATTAAAATTATTTTTAGTTATTAGTCAACTGTTTACAAGATATTGCACTGATAAGGTGTCAACTGATCTACTCTTACGCATTTTAGAATTTTCACAAAAATTTCTCCACTAATTACCCTATCGCTTACAATACATTACAATGGTAATCACTTACATTTTCTACAAATTTCTTTAAAGAATTCTTCAATTACGAGACATCGAATACAAGATTACCTACGGATTAAAGTTGCTAGCGGTAATTATACAGTTTTAGAATTTCCTAAACTCGAAGATCTATTCAACCTGGTTTCAGAAAATCAATTTTAACCAACTTCAATTGGTTCCTCAATATCGACATTCGAGCATTTTTCTTTTAAACCAAAACCAATAATTGCAAGTTTTAAAAATATAGCTCCCAATTTCCATAATGCCAAAAACTATAATAACCGATCAAGTATCATCAGCGCTATAATTTTGTACGGATGGTCCTACCGGCCTAAAGTAAGTCTTTTCTCGCAAAACGCGAAAATTAGTTTTCATTTTTCACACAGGAAAAGCCTTTTGACTAGTTTTATAGAAATCGGAAGTGCAATGGTCGAAATAATTTATCGAATCTATCGAAAACCGGTCGTCGCCATCGAAGACGAAATCTTATCCGAATCCTAAGCCACATCCCTATAAGAACTTACATCAGAAATACTGGAATAATATCATCTGTTAATTATAACATGGTCGATGTTGGTGTATTTTTCTGATAGACTTTTCCTCTTCGGCTTGTGAATTATATCATGAGGAAAGACCACTTTTGGTAGTTGGTTCATTAAAATCTGTTCAGTGGTTCACAAGATATTCCGAAAAATCTGTTTTTACCCCCAAAGTTTGTAGAGATAGAACATCCCGTTCACCCCCGGTGGATATGTACATGAACACACGTGTCAATACGGGTCGTTTGCTTTTAGTCCCCTATAACATATCGAAATTTCAAGAAAATCAGAGGCGGACACCTCAAGACCTTTCGTTGTTAGTCTTGCGTGGAATGGGATTGCAAATTGGGGAGTTTGGGAGATTAAAAGAATCCTTAACTATACTCATACGGATTATATTGCGAAAGTTGTTGTGGTTTTAACTCGTTATAAATAGAAATGGGTAATACGGTACTGTGGAATCGAATGGATCAACCACTTTCCTGAGAATCTATCGTTTGCTATGTTGAGTTGAAGATTGACCAAGTTAGTGGAGTAAGTGTCTATAGTGTGGGTTACAGGGTGGCCATCAAACAATAGTGTTTCCGGTACAAAAAAAGTAATAGACAGAGGAGTACAAAAACTTAAGTAATATAATCAGGCTGCATCAAAAGCGCTAAACAGCTATTAAGGCAACTCAAGATAATTTGGCAATATAGCCTTTTTTGGCTCCAGGGCAAAAAAGAAACCATATAAATTGAAATGGCTGGTAGAAGATTTACCGGGCCGGGTTTGGGTATAGGATACCAATGTAGAGATCTTACAACTAAGTAAGGCGGAGAGTCTGACTGTGGCAGCATAAAGTTTTAATAACGCCGAAACTAGAAACTCGGTTGTGGAATTAAAACACAGCAGGCAAGTCCTTGCACTGTTGCTACCTATGCGAGGAAATTGAAAATTTGCAATTTGTGATTCAGGTTTGCAGAAAAAAGGCAACATATGCCGTGGAGCTTTTACGTTTGTCCTTACGTAGGAGTAATGACTGTTGTATCCTATGCTGTACACGGTGCATCATAGGTTTGTCCTCTGAGCTTAGGCAATACTTTAAAAACAAGGGAAAAAATAAACGAGATGCTTTTAGGATGTGGATGACACACAGTTTTTGTATCATTATCTGTCACTCTTGGCAAAAAGATACAAATACTTGGGGCACCACCTTGTTGATGAACTGCACGTTCTGGGACTGTCGCAGCCCAGACACTATTACAAAAAAAAACGAATTTCTTATTGCAAATAACGTGACTATAGAACTCCAAGAAGGAATTCAATTTACGTTTCTTAGAATGACTTTACTGGAGTACATAATGAGACCGTCGATAGAAGAACTAGTTGAGCAGGTCAAGGAAGTAAGAAAACTGAAAAAAAATCAAAATAAAGTCGCGTCCTTCTAAAATATCTGATCGCAGTTGGCTTAATTCCCATACTGCAAGGACACCAGTTTTGCAAACTAATCCTTTCTGGAGGAGGCGTTTTGAACGGTGCCATTGACTTGTGCAGATGAATGCACCTGTAAAGTATTGGTGGACAGCAGTCACCTTTTACGACAAATAAGATCTATTGCTGGGATGATAAACCCCCTCCCAAGGAACTCTAACGGATTTAGTCCTCATAAGGTCCTCATAAGGTCGGTATAGCCCCGCAAAGTATGTTTTTAATTCCTTTTTACGACAAGACCGGTCAACTGTAGGTTTATTCACTACCAGTCCTAGAGGGATGGAAATACTTTAGTTAATTAAATTTGAATCTATTATTTGTTTGGAATTATTTAATAAGAAATTCTAAAACGTGCTGTCGACTAAAATATTAAAACCATTATTTACAAATCTTGTTTCAAGTTTCTGTTGGGGTTTCTTACTAAACTAATTTTGCAGAAGGAATAATCAACCTTAGCAAACCCATTTCAGTTACCTTTTAAGACAAATAGATGACATTCCAGATAGGTTCAACGTCGCCTTCTTGGAAGGGATCAAAAATATCTAAAAGAGGAAAATCGTTCCTCATTTGAAATGTATGTAGGTCTTCCTGAGGAAATATCTAACTTGTTGGAAAAACAAGAGAAGTCACCTATTGCCGTATCCATTTCAAAGATGGCATTGGACCTATCACTACATGTCTGCAGTTGTGCTTAATCTGATAACTTGCCCATGTTAATGGATTTTCGTCCTTATTTTTACTGCTTCTAGTTAAGTCAAACCCGAGCCATCTTAATGTTTATTATTGCGAATGCTCCAGGGAGCTACATCAAAGGCATGTAAAGGTTTTGCAAAGCATGTACGGGACACTTTAATCAGATCAAAATAGTCTTTTGAATAGACCAATAATTCGTTCACATAGATGTGTATGTGCTGAAGGTAAAGGATTGATGCCGACGACAGCCTGGACAAAATGTTTGAATCTACCCAATTGTGCCTGGAGAATACACACCCTAGCACCAGGCAAATTTTGTTAACATCCTCTAAATGCTATACAGAGTGGTTTTACGCTTCAAATGCTTTCGGAAATTAGAGTAAGAAATTAAATTTGATCATTATGTTCATTGCGGAGCACTAGGTAAGTCTCACAGTGTAATTCCAGGAGCACAAACAAATTTGTGAAGCGATGATGAACTCTGAGTTATAGCTAGAGTTGCTTAAGATCAATTCTGGCCTCTGTAGAGAGGTGAATTACCCAGGACCTGAAGATTAGAGGTACGAAACAAAATTGGAGTTAAGTACATAGAAATGTTAAGATGCACATAGCTACGGAGTTGAAGAAGAGTAATCGCTTGTAGGCGAGCCTACAAACGTAAATTGCACCTGAAATGGAAATCAATTTCAGGAAAATCCCTAGAAAACAAGCCCTGAAAGGATTTAATTAGTTCAAGCATAGCAAATTGCACGTTAGTAGAGCACGGCAAGGCAAGGCTTTTCGCAAATTAGAATTCCGATTTAAATTCGAACAATTGTTGCAGTGCTAAATGTGTAACACGTAAATGGTTGGCTAAAGTGGCAATTACGACTTAATAAGTTTTCGAGTTTGCAATTTACCCTAATTCATTCATTATTTCGGCAGCTTAACTGCATGAAAGCACTCTACCTGTTTTCAGTTTGAGTGTGAGGGTCTCTTAAGGCATCAGACATATTCCATTTTGCGCGAATAGAAATTGTGCTCTGTTACTAAAAATAACAAAAATTTCGATTCGACAGAAATTTATCGAATTCAGTTTGCAGAGTACCAACAACAACCTTTTACAATTTAATGTGTCCATACGCCTCTATGAAAAGTCAATCTTTAATTTCCCGACTTTAATTTCGATTTAGTTGTTCATGTTTTTACCTGATGTGACTCGTAGATAGACCGCAAAATGACTGTGGGCCAATGAAGTTGGATTCAACACCTTTCTTTGCCAAAGGGTCCGCAATCCCATTACCCTTGACGTCCCCTCATGTTTTGGCATCCATGTTAAGTTATTTCTAGCCAGTTGCTATGGGAAGTAAAGACTGTTGTAGAAAAATCCAGATTCACATGTATAAGAGCCTAAAGCTTTACAAGTCGCCTGACTCTCTGATGAGATAAAACATGTTGACTCCTTTCATACCCTTGGTAATGATTGCCCGAACACAGAGCCTTATTGCGTTTATCTCCGTTTGGAAGATGTTTGGTGCAGGACCTAGTGCCTCACCAACACTGCAGTTTGCTCCGAAGTCTCCTATTCCCACTTTAGCTCCCATCTTGGATCCGTCCGTGTACCATCTGAGTGCCTCCCTTTCAAATGTGGGATCACATTTGTGTGTCAGCGTGGTGGTTGAAATATTTTTTTTTGAAATTCATTAAGGATTTTTATATGGCCATTTCTCTAAATTGGTTGTAGGAGATCAAGTATTAAAGTTCTGTGTACAGCTTCTTTCTATACATGGGGAAGGAGATTGAGCAATGCTTCCAAGATTATAATTGGGTAGGGGTAGACGTGCATGGCACCCCTAACAAGCTAACCTTTGGAATTTTTGTAAGCTCGATTATGCTGTAGTTTGTGTCGTTTTAAGTCATCTTACTAGCACAGAATAAGTGGCCATGGGTCTTATAATTGCAATAAATGACAATAGAGTCACTTGCGGGCTGACACCCAATTTTTCCAAAAAGCTTTTGATCAAAAATGAAATAATTATCACAAAGATGCGACACTGTAATAATGACTACTAAAGTAACAAGAATGGATAACGCTACCACTACCTCTATAGTAAGATATCCAGTTGTAGTGGTTTTGTCCATTTGCTTCTGAGGTGCACCAACACATCAGCATCAAGGAGCAGGTCTCATGTACAATAAGTAATCATTCAGCCGGCTGAACACATTTAAAGCAAGGGGCAGGTCAATTTTATAACTCTAATATTTCCTACCTATTTGTGTGTCGCTTCTTTGTTAGTATTATTTATTCTTTGCTTTTGACAATACCATAAGTCTGATACGACCCTCTCTTTAATTCTATAGGGTTGAGAGTTCTAAATGAGTCTCTGATCTAGAATTAAATTTTGTCTCACTTGAAAAATAAATGACGGTTTTTCTAAAAGTTGGAGCTAGGATATTTTGGATTTGATCAGAGATTTTATGGTCATGCGGTTTCACTACGATAACAATGTCGATGTCCTCTATTTAATCTTGTATCTCGTAGCCGGCATTACAATATTTGAAGAAGTTCATTGACAACGAACGACTACGGCAGAGAGGACAGAAGCCTTCCTTGAGAGCAACCGTTGACCGCTCCGACTATTACGGAAAACCGTATATACAGAGAATAACACGGAGCTAACGTTGCAGAAAATTTTAATTTAAAACTGACCACAAATAAAATTGAATAAACCTCCTAAAATCTCAAATATAGTATTTTTTTGCATTTTAAAGTGTGATTTTAGTATGGGTACAGTTGGGATTAAAGGCGCTACTTTTACAGACCTGGATATTTTTCAATCGATTACGATTAATGATTCGTATTCATATTCATTTATGACGGTTAAGTACAACAAGATTACAAATCTTTTATTATGTACTATTAATAATAAAGAAGGATTTAATTGATTATTTAACCTGTTTAACCATATTTAATAAGCTAACTAAACTAACGAACTGAGTTGGACTGACTGATAGGATATGTATAATAGAAAAAAAAGGAAAAAAAGGAGAAAGGGGCAAGACGGGTGCAAGTTAGCGGGGCAAAATCGCAAGAAAAGAGATAGTCACCATAACGCTTCAATAACACCGGGAGGAGATTAAATTATATTCAAGTGTACCCTTAACATTCTCTGAAAGCGGCCATGCACCATGAGCGAAGTTTAAAAACCTGTAGTCACGGTACGTTTCTAGAGAGCAACCCAGGACCACGTTCCGGTACCAACTGATATGATCAAAACGACGCAGATCATAGATGAATCGCAAACAATAATTAAATGCGACGTTGACCTTCCTTACGCAACCAGAGTCTAAGATTGGAAATATTATGATCCCGTAAGTAAAAAATGGAATAACCAAGGCTTTTATTAGTCTTAAGCGGATGTTAACAGAAAGCAATAAGCCAAACAACCATAACTGCTAGAGGGAACCATATACCTTGGTGATTACACTTTTAACATAGTCACAACAGGTCATGCGGCTATTGAGCCCAACGCCCAGATTTCGAACTACATCCAAGCACTGTAGAGGAGTGCCGTTTAACATGACAGGTGGAAAGCCACTGGTATTAATTTCGTTTTTATGTAATATTTGATAATTATATTTGCCACTATTAAGCATTAGGTTGTTTGCCTCAGACCATCTGTAGATGTTCAACAAATCTTCATTAATACAGTAGACGCCATCCTCAATGGTCGCAAGTGGCCTGCTAAGATAGATTTGTACATCATCAGCATATAGGTGTATTTTTACGTGGCTTACTATATTAGGTAGCTCGTTAATGTACAAACTAAAAAGCAGTGGTCCCAGGATAGAACCCTGGGATAGAACCCTCTGGCCAAAGGCAAAGGTCTAGATATACTATCATTTAGTTTTACTTGCTGTAGCCGATTAGTTAAGTGGCTTTTCAGGTAGCCCATCATCGAGGAAGAAAAATTGTAAGGCGAAGAAAGCTTTAGTAGCAATTTATCATGGACTTCACTATCGAAAGCCTTTGAGTCCAGTCCAGTAAGACTACTAGGCCAATTTCACCTTTATCCAGGGAGGTTCGAATGTTACCTTTAACAAAGCTGTCTCACAGCTATGCCTAGACCGAAAACCTGATTGTCAGCGTGACAACAGGCAAGGCTAATCGGACGGAAGTCTGCTGGAGATTGATCAAACAGATTAAACGGTTGATCGAATAAATTTTCAATCGTGTCAAACGATTAAAATAAGTTTAATGGTTAACCGATTGAAGGTACAATAGTTTCTTTCGATTACAAAAACAATCGATTAAGATCTGTAATCAATTGAAAACACCGATTGAACGATTGAATTATCGCTAAAAGATTACGGGGATAGAAATAAAAATTCTTGTTATTAGTCCATTTCTTCTTGTAATTTGATTTATATTAAATACAGAATTTGTTGGGTTTATCTTCGAACGGTGCATAGCGAAGGGGCAAGAGGACTGATATCTCGAGAAATACGTGTGGAGTCTCAAATAAAAGGAGGTGACCTCTAAACGATTATACAATAAAATGTAGTAACTATAGGGCAAGGGGACATTCAAAAGTTTGGTTGAAAAATGAAGGGTGCTACGTTGTCCAAGACCCTATTTTTTTGGTGATAAGGTGTGGGTAGTCTGCAGTTTACCACACTGAGTCAGTGTACTGCTCGAAGTTTTCTTTTGTTGCAGAAGAAGTGAATTGTCACGAAATTTGTTTAAATAATTTTGGAAAAATCATGAAGTTTGTTCAACTAATTTTGTACAAATAGCTATGGAAATTAGAGTTTACCTTTCGATTAAAAGAAAAAAAGCATAGAAAATATTATAAGAGAAAATTGTCGTTGTGCACCCGTGAAACTCGTCAGCCAGTCCAATAATAGTAGCGATAAAAAGAAATTTAAATTTTCAAAAGAAGGCGCGCAAGAGACTTTTAAATATCGCGCACTCGATACTCAAAATGGGACAAACAACCACCAAAATCAAAATTGGTGACAGGAAGCCATTCTGGAGTATCGTGGCTTACCGGCCGAGTTTCTCTTCCTCATTTCTTGGCTTGGTTTTGGTTCTAATCTGCAGCACACCAGCGAGCAAGTGAAGGGAAAATTCAAAAAAAAATTAAAAAAGCTAGAAAACAAGTGGAAATTTTTAAAGTAATGTTGAAAGTGTCAAAAGTGCGAAAAAAGTTAAAAGTTAAAAATTTTGAAAAAAAACCCGAAGATTATCATGAAGAAAACGCAGTAAGAGGCGGAGTAAGAAAAGGGATCCGGACGAGTCGTTGGAGTAAAGGGAACACAGATTAAAGGATAGCGGATAGGAAGGACAAATAAAGGAAAAGATAAGTAACCTTTGAGATTTCCTCCTTTTTTTATGCAAAATTGTTCCCTTTTTTTGAAATTTTATTAATTCACCTTTGATGTAGCTGGTAAGTGCTCGCGGTTTAGTTATTGTGTTGGATTGTGGTTTATTTATCATATAACTAAGGAAATTTTAGAGCTGTGTTCAATTAAATAACTATTGACTAGAAATTTGTTGTTTTGAGAAACAGGTTTCGTGGTGTAGCCTACACTCGCGAAAGACCACGTGGCGTCCAAATTCCACCTGTGGAAAAAGATATCGACCCTGCCCATCTGCAGTGCTAGCCTCTACGTATTATCGTGGAGTACATAGCAAGGGGTTAATATCTCGATAACTAGACAAGTACAGTACGCGTGTGGTCTCAAATGAAAGAAGGGGTTGACCTACATACGATATTAAAATAAAATGTAGTAGTTTCAGGGCGAGAGGTACAGATTTTAATCGATTGATTTTGTAGTAAAAGAAAACGATTGAATCTTAAAGTGATATATCGCTCTACAATTGATTTTAATCGATTGATTTTGTAGTAAAAAAAAACTATTAAAACGATACAATCACTTGCAAATTGATAATTAATCGATTTTCGCTGTAATTGTTTAATCGATCAAAGCCGAGGTCTACATTTAACATTAACTTTAATATAAAACGATGATTTTTAGTTGTATAATTATTCCGAATAAAATTGAATTATCTGCAGCGTAATTTACATTTTATGGTATTCAATTCGTCATGCACGTGTCAAGAGAATATTTTCAGTGTAGTTAATGTTAAAATATAATAATACTGCTCTTTAATGGAGCTCGTTATGCACATCAAATTTAATTAGTTCAATGACCAATTTCGGATTCTGCGAATGAAATGTGTCTCTGGTTTCATCATTAATAAATGACTCAGTGGAAGACGGACTGGTTAATTTAATGAAACGCGCTCTTTTGTGCTGCATCATTTGCGGCTGCGATTCATTCTAGAAATTTTGGATCTCATCGCATATATATATATATATATATGGCGTACTAGAACATATTGTTGAAAATTATTGTACCAAATTTTCACAGTATTAGCCAGTGAAAAATCAAATAATTTGATCTTGCTCGTTTAAAGGGTGAGGAGCCCCATTACATCGACTGATGGTTCCTAATGCGATACCATTAAATCTTCTGGAATGAATGAAATTTCCTTTGTTTTAATCGCCCTTAACAAGGATTCTTCAAGAATTATGAGGAAAATTGCTCCTTAGGCGGAAATTAAATGTTTGCAAAAAGCAAAGGAACAAAACTTTCATTAAAGTTGTAGAACCCCACCCGTCGAAGCCAACTATATAATTCATCAGATTATCCAGACTGGGCTAGTATTTGCTCTCTGTAATTACTGCTAAGCGATACTTGGGACAGCTTTTGAACAGCTCCGAGGGCAGCTGTAATTAGCTTCATTATCAAAACCACGGCAAAAAGTCAAAATTTCCATCACAATGGATTGTTTTAATGGTGGAGAATTTTATTTTTCCTGTCTGTTTATCGATGTTA
>QYTT01084034.1:0-12942 GCA_006980735.1 Dasypogon diadema
ACGAAATATCACTGTTGGCTACCTACTGAAGAATTATCACGAATATCAATTGCTAGAGATGCTTAAATAATTTCTAGAAATTCTTATTAACTTGAAAATCCTCCTGGAAATTTTGAAAAAATAAATCGTTGCGAATAGATTTCATAAATTTCTAATGAGAAAGTTGTATAGTCGGCTAAAACGCCACGAGAGTCACCATGTGTGGTTGAAATCGTTTCATAAATGATTGTTTCTACAGTAATGTCAAAGCTCAAGGGATACCCTATGATGCTAAGCACAGCCGTGGCAGGAAGGAAAATGGGGATGTGGAATAAAAGGAAATTAGGAGGTCGAGTGAAAATATCGGTGCATATTCTGCATAAATACTGCGGCCTATAGTCGGCAGGGAAGACAGAAGATGGTAGTCTGTTCCACATTCGTATAGTTCGGCTCAAGAAGGATACTGGAACCTTAACTGCTCTGTTAGACTTTGTCACGATGACGAAAGGATGAAGACGGCCCGAAGAGGGATGGGATAAAATTACATAGAATCGGTCCAGGGATTTCATTAGAACATTGCCCGTTATAGTAGTGATGAAAGAGCGTTAGACAGGCAACATTAAGTCGATGCTCCAGGGAATCGATTGTGGAATGTATTGGATATTTTAATCCTTTTAATAACGGTATGGAAACTTACCAAAAATGTCTAAACAAATACAGTTTGAAAATGGATTCTAGTAATTTCAAGGCCGTGATCCTTTCGAGCGTTCGAGATTTCATTCTGCTGGCCTCCATGGTTCAACAAGCAGTTGTTTGAAGAACAACACAAGCAAACTCTGGAAGGCCTTTCTCAGAACTAAAGACCCACTTGACCATCGGAATTTTGTGGAGTTCAAGGTATGTATATTCATCCGCTCTATACGAGAAGTATATTGCCAACATTCGTGACAACCTATACAGTGATCCACGTCCCTTTCACAAATTTGTCAACATTAAGTTGAAGGCTTTGTCCTTTGCTGCGCGCTCTAGCTGTGACGCATATGACATCTGCAATATTTTTGCCACATTCTTCGAGGGTGTGCTTCTGTCTGCCGATTTTGAACCGGATATTTATTCGGGTTCTGATGGTGTCCTTCCTGCGATGATTAAGTCTTGCTCCCATGCCTTGGTCGTTCCTCTTTGTATTCTTTTTGAGAGATCTCTCAGTAGTGGATGTTTTCTTAACCTATGGAAGAATTCCTTCATTGTATCTATTCACAGGAAGGGCAAGAGGAGCGAGATCTATAATTACATACCAATATCAAAATTATCCTGCATAAACAACTGCTAGAGTCGATAGTTCTCTCTCAGGTATTTCCGCAATGTAAGGACATTCTTTCCTCCAGTCAGCATGGCTCTGTGTCAGGCAGGTCTACTACAAAAAACTTATTGCTTTTTCGTGGCCTTCGGTTTGTTTAGCCACTTCCGAGGTGCCTCAAGGTAGTTATCTTGGTCTTCTTATCTTTGTACAGCTATAAGACGACTTTTTTTGTTCCCCAATAATCGCTATATAGTTTATTTCTTTGTATCATGAATATTTTTGCATGGTACAAACGTCTGCTTAATTCGATTATGACGCAGTAACTGCAGTGTTTAACTATATTTATCCCAGAAATTTGTACAGGAAGAAAAAAAAGTAGAAAACATCAAAAGTCTTAACGAATTTACAACATCAGGAGCAGGTTCTGGAAAAATAACAAGCTTATAGCACACCTGTAGCATATTACAACGATAAAGTGATGGAGTTATTGTCAATGGTGTACTTAGTTGACATAGAAAATAGTTCCTCTAGAGTATAATAAGTGGTAAATAGGATGCTCCTCCAATCACGAAGGCTTTGACTTATTGATGGAAGTCAACTTAGTCCGAAAAATGTTTTAAAAATTCTATAGTTGATTCAACTACATAGGAGATGGAGATTCAAAAAAATGAAAAGCATTGTTAGTTTTAAATCCGTACGAATTTTCAAATAGTAAAAAGCTAAAACGTTGATCGTATAGAAAAAAATGTGTTCACGGCACCGAAACATAAAGAAAAAAAAGTAAAAAATTGGTAAAATGGGTAAATTAACGGATGTTTTTAGTAAAAGCGGGAGTCGACCAAAAGAACAGAAGATGGTAGTCAGTTCCACATTCGTATAGTTGTCGTCAAAAAATTTATCGAAATTTCGCTGTTCTACTAAGTCTTACCGGGTATCATGCGTAGGAAAAAATCAAACCAATGATCACTTCATCATTCAAATTTTTCGCCAAAATATGGACATCAAATTCAAATGAAACATAAAATTTGTAGATGAACTAAAATCATAGCAGTGTGTATGTGCTTCCACTTGTAGGGTAAAAATTACAAAAAAAGGGTAAAAATCATTACAAAAAGTATCAAAGGTCGTGAAAGAAATATTTCATGTAAATATCAACTGACCAATTGCAAATGATCCCTCGTAAGACCTGCACTGATTTACATTTCCGCCGCCAAAGCGCGATGGAATTTACGCTTTTCTCCATAACAGTAGTGTCTTATCATAGAAAATTATTTTTTATACTGTTCATGATACAGGGTGATTTAGATAAAGGTACCGCAGGGTATACCACGTGACTTCTTGAGATGAGCTGATAAAAAAAAGTATTCCACATAACCCCACTTAACGAGTTACAGCCCTTAAATTTTTCATCTTTGAATGTTTTCTGGTGGAAATAATTGCTCATAACTTTTGAATCACCCCTGGAGATATTATCACAAAAAGTCGAAAATTTCTTCTGCAAAAATCCGCAGCCAACGAAAGGTAATAAAGTGTATTTAGGATGGATCCATGGATGTGAGGTATCTGAATCACCCTGTATATATAAATAGACACAAAAATTCACTACACTACATCTTTTTAAAGAATCCTCAAAATTCGCTGTTTTTTTTCGTTCTACACGATTTTACCCCTTAAACATACGTTCAGACTGTGCAACAACCTTAGCGTATGCGCTGTGGAATAAAAGTGCAAAGCGTGCCCTTTATTGAAAGAGTCAACTAATCCACACGATTTGCCTCACTTAACCGTGCGAGTGAAGTTTTGTGGCTTAGATTGAGACATATCTATTATTAGAAGGCAAAAGAAAAAGAAAAAACATATGCGAAGGACACTTTTCAGAAAGAAAAAAACTAATGTTGAGGATATGAAGGATTTCGGAAATTCTGATAAAGAAAAACTTGCAGCTAAAATACCGCAAATAACAATAGCTTTATCACTAAAAAAAATGGTAACAGGATGAAAGCCTGCCCTGAATTAATAAGTTTAAGGAGCACACGTGGATTTCAAAATAGCGCCAAGAGAACCTTCTAAAGAAGAATAAGCCTGTGATTGTTGTCATCAAGAAAGCATCAATCAGTATATAAACATATACTTATCAAAGGTGGACGAATCGAAGGACCATGGCTGTTTTGTACAACAATCCGGAAGAAGTAGAAGCAGACCTTGTAAAAATTTAGCAATTTACAAGTTATTAGCGAATTAAATACCTAAAGTATAATTGATGCTTTGATTGAAGGAGTATTAGTATCCGCATCAACAACCGCGCAGTTACTTTAGGGCAAGAATCATCTCAAATATACAGTACGAACCACAAGTGCAGAAACAAAAGTGTAAAATATGATCTTAAAGAGACCACGTAAGGAAATCTATTAATCTCTATAATAACGATGACGGGGTTGCTGTTCTGCTGTAATTTGCACAATTTTTACGTTTTTTATCTCCTTGAAAGGGAATAATTAATTTTCTTTTTTGTGAAGATAATTCAATCCAATCAGTTCTCATCCTGAATTTGATTCTATTAAAATGCAAATTTCGTTACATCTTCCTTCTCCATAAGGTTCTATATCACAATGAAGTGGAAAGAACGCCAACAAAGAATAATGCCCTGTTTTACTTTTTTCCAGTCTAGCCTCCATCCATTCCAGGAGAATACCAATTAAGCAGATTTTTGCATAACAGCATCGTGGTCTCATTACACTTTGCCAGTAATAGCTATGTGCTAATGTTGCAAGATGTATTGTTGTCTATGCCTTTTATCCATCCTTGGGTAAGACAAGAAAAAAAACTGTTTTCAAAAGCCATTAACAACGTGGTGCCGTAAAATCTCAATCCAAATACTCGCACGTCTCTAGTAAAGCTAATTTGGATTGAAGAATGCTTTTCGCGGACCTACTGGTATATTGGATGACCACCGAGAGCAAAAACTTGTGAAGTGAAATCACAATTACCGCCTCAGATTTCTTCTCCTCATTTGGACACTTCTACTCCAGTCTTATACAAGCTGCGTGACATAATATCATTCGGTCTAAATATGGTGGAATACCATAATCTCGACAAGCATGTAATTTGTCGCTTCATCCAGGGCGCGAAATTATCCCCGGTAATTTCAAATAATTGCCCCAAATTAATTACCTGCGTTTGTACAGAGGTCGACTCGGAAGGTTTCGGTGTGCACTGACTTATTGGATTATTGTGAAAATCACAGCGTGATTGAAAGAAAGTAGGGTGGCTATTGGGGGAACTGAATTTCTACGGTGTGGTAACTATTCCGAGATGATGGGTGTGTTTTTCTAAAACAAAAAAGAAGTATCTAAACCCATCTTCAATTCAATCAAGATATTCGTACCTTAATCACGTGCTAAGTCCACACCGTCACAACAAATTTGGTAAATATGGTCTCAAGGGAAATGATAAATCTACCGGAACTAGTTTTACGTCGTATATGCCTTTCGTATAAATTTCATAGGTGAAGAGTTTCCAGCGTAATTATAGGCAATTCTTTACCTGTCTGCAGTGTTCATCTCTGTTGTGGCGCAGATAAAGAAAAAGAACCGACACAAAAAGCTAAGGTGGATATAAAAGTACACTCGTGCTGCCGCTTATATTTTTCTATGTACAATGAACTCATGTGGATATGTTCACAAGGCGATGGTTGACGTTGAGCTTCCGGCCAATTCTACACTGTCTTTCTTGTTCCACCGTCTGATGTCTTTTTTCATTATTTATCTAAAGTTGTGATAAAGAACTAGGGGGACTCGAATAAGGACGGCATAACGAAGGAAATTTCCTAAGGCGGATTGAATTGTAGAGAACTTAAGCTATCTGGTTGCTACTGCAAGGGCAAAATTGCTCCTTTCATAGGAACACTTAAAGCGAAGGATACTTCTTCTGAAGGCAACTTTCAAAAGCACTTTTCATTGGATGCGTTTCAAAATGCAACATTATTTCGGTTAAGCAAGGTTGTAATTGCAGGCATGTATGTTTGCGCCCTTACGTCTGTACCACTTTAAGAAGATCCCGGTTAAGTACACTGTTGAAAAAATCTACTTATCCTTAATTTCCTTCTTGGGCGCAAAAATAACAAAAATGCCATTTAGTTAATGTTGAGGAAATTCTGTATCTAAAATGTCATTATGACTAAACGGTGACTTCTTTTTGGTATTATTAATATTAACATCAAATTTTGGCATATTAGACTAAAGCAAACATACAAAATTGTGCATTATCTGTGATGCTAGGCAATTTCTGAAATATTTGAAAGGAAACAAAGGATACAAATTACTTTGCTAATTATGGGTTTTCGCAAGCTACTTTAAAACTGAAAGTCGAAATTGTAAAAACAATAATGTTAGGTGGCGTTTAGACATACTAGATTCTAGCATCCGATTTTATTTTAGTACAAATCTCGGATAATTTTAGCACGTGTAAACGATTGAAGTAATAGATTTATAAGGAATCGGTGTGCTAATACAAACTTCCTATCTTGGCCAGAGGCCTTTTTTCGACAAAGTCCTAGAGCAAACAGTAGGCATGTACCAACATATTTCTAACTGTCAGTAAAATGCCCATAGTGACGAATCACAGTGTTGTGGGTTTTCTACAATTTTAATGGGGGTTTTTCATTATTCCAAGAGATGTGAAAATACAAACACACTCTGTCACTGCGTTTTGTTGCAGTCACAGTAAAGCAAATAGTATCGCTCTTCCAGTTTCTAGTACTTCAATGGTGTAAACAGTCCGTTTTTCTAGTACAAAAATCGCATTGCAATACTAGAAAAATAGCCGGCTATCCTGTTTTCATACTAGAATCTAGAATACAAATATGGCGGAATCTATTTATTCACGCAAATCAGCTGATTTTTGACAGCATTGTGCATTGCCTAAGTCTTATTTGTTTTTTACATCGCGAAAATCGCCGTGAAAATGAGCAGGGGAGGAATTAATAAGCTTCATTGAAGCTTATAGGAAGAATGATTGTAAAAAACTTATATGTTCTTCAATTAAGCGAAAAATAACAAAAGCCGCAGCGGATATAACTTCTTGATTTGACATGTTGAATTGACATATCGAAATATTTTTTCCGATTGGAGGTAAACGAAGTACTAATTTTTAGTACTAGTTTCTAGCTATGTGAAATTAGTATGTCTAAACGCCGCCTTATAATAATTATTAAAATGTCATTCTGTCCTCGAAATACTAATTTTAACAAAGAAAATGAACTGCTGCCTGAAAGAAATAGAAGACTGCCTGTTTAGGCTTACTACAATGGAATTAAGGAAATTAGTCATCTAGATCAAGAACGTAAGAAGGAAACCTTATTTTTTTATTGAGGACTATTTTTAAGTGATATTAAATTATCAAATGTGTCATGGCAAAAGCCAAACGTACAGGGAATTGTTTCCTATTAAGGACAGGCGACAACTTACTGTCTTCTTTAGTGTTCAAAATAATCGTTGGTATCATTACGATATTTCCACTAAAGGTTGAGCCGTTTTTCCTTCAGGAAGAAGAATTGCTACAGTCATAGACTAACTTCTATGTCTATTAGTCTATGCTACAGTTCTAGTTCATGGTATCGTAACAATTTTTTTTTGTTGAATGATTTCTAATAATTATAGAAAGATTTATAAAAACAAGGATTTCCAGTACCAAAACAAGTTTTTGTATATTTTGATCAAGATTCATCTGATTTTTCATATATTTAGATATGAACTTTTGTTCAGGACATCATAATGTCCACCGGCTCCCTTATAAAACAGAGAATTTTGTTACTCTATTACCTATTTTTGTAATAGTTTGGATAATTTTTATTTGGTGCAGGAATTTTAAAATAGTTATCCATTTAATTTTCATATAACATTTAATAAATACGTGAGGTGCCGTACATGTGACAAGAAGATACATTGAAAAGACATATATAAAAAAAATTGTGCTGAGACATTGGTAATTTGGACAAATATACATGCAGTGATTAATTTTTATAATAAAATTAAAAAGTACTAACATTAATATAATCTTGTACAGATGAAAATCATTTCTGGACCAAAAAAAAAATATTTTCTGGTTTTTAGTGCATTTTAAAATCAAAGCGTCCTTTTCAAAAATTTTTTTATATATTTTATTTTAATTATATTTTACTTTTGTAAGTTTTTCTGTAAACCTTCTTTACTAAACATTGAAGAAAAAATGTACCAATTTAAAAACAAAACATTTATACTAAGCAATGATTGTACACAAGTTTACGTCTACTTATCTTTAGGAAATCGTTTGGTCAGAATCTGGCACATTTTTCCTACTTTTGACTCACGGTTTACAGACTACAAGGTTAGCCAAGTTTTTACTTTGAATCGCCATCTCGTGACGTCACTCTGGATGCTTTGTTTTTATGGTTTTCCATGGTAACGATTTTTAAATTTTGCAATAAGTGAGGCAGTTTTTTCGTTGTGTTCGCGGATTTTTCAAATATGTATTTAATTAATATTAATTTCACCTATAAAAACAATGCAAAAACAATGTATCTTCTTCTTCTAATAAAGAGTTGAGCTCAATTTATCCAGAGTGACGTCACGATCCACATGTCAAAATCAAACCTGGCTAACCTTGTAGTTTGTAAACCATGCTTTTGACTCACCTGTCTCGAAAATCGAGTTAAACGCTTCAAGGAACAGCATATTAAGTAATTGCAATATTAAATTCATTCATAAATTGAGAGAAAAGTAGAAAAAATTGAAAAATAAATTTTCGTAGTGTAAGAAAAGAAAAACGAAATGAGAATATCCATATCCACCTCTTTTGGATAATTTAGTCTATTCCGTGGGCCATTCTTCTTCATCGTTCCTATTAATGTGTATTAAAGCAAGGCCAGTAAGTCACTTGGTCGTTTGGAAAATTCCTCTATATTGGCTAAGAGGGTATCAAATCCTGGACACCTAAAAAAATAGATCTTCACAAGTCAAATATCTCGAACATACATTGAAGACATCTTCTCGGGAATTTTGCAGATTGTTAACAACACCTGAGCTCTATTTCCTCAAACGTTTATTTAAAAAATTTGTCAATTTAAATTCTTATTAACTAAAAAGTAGTTCTGTGTTTTGACAGATATCGCTGCACTACTGCAAGCTCCGGGAGGAATTAGAATATAAAAGTTGAAATATATTTTTCAAATTGTTCAAATTAGAACAGATTATCTACAATGTAGCGTAAGATTTTTCGAAAATATTGAAAATTAAGAAAATGGCAATCATTTAGAATTTAAATTCGATTTTTTCGCTCAAAAATCGAACTTTAAAATGTCCTAAAAAGTGTAATTTAAATATAAAAAAGTCCTATTGTTTCGAAAAACAAAAACACGTTTAAGGCTTTTCGTAGTGCAATCAACTGTATAGCGCTATATAATGACAAAAATATAACACAACATGAAATAGTCAAAGCAATTCTCCATAATATAAGAAAACAATTTAAACCAATAAATCTCACTGGTAACGAAAAGGGACTGGGCCGTTAAAGCACAAAAACTGACCTGAAGCGTTGACTTTTGAATTTTCCGAATTTCAAAAAATCCTTTTGTCGCAATATTATAAAGGTCTTAAAATTTAAAAATATACAAAAGAGAAGTATTCTCGATTGCTTCAACCGATCAGGGTAGCATACCTCCTGGCTCGTACAATACGAAGCTTGGCTAATCTCTATCCCAAGGAAACAGATAATGATCCTCAATAAAAGTCGCAAAACATGTCCCTCACACCAGCAAACGATAATGGTTACTATATGGTGATTCCTTCATTCAGGAGAAACCAATGCTACTGAACTTTACCGCTCTGGGATTGAATACTCATGGAATAAAAACTCCGTGAAAAGCAGCCTGCATTAATCAGCTAAAATGGACGCATCCCGCCTAATGTCCTTTTTTACCTTTTCAGAAGTTTGGGATCATTCAACCTGCATCAGAAAATACTCAAAGAGGGCGCTCCCCTCCTCTCACCACCGAATATTGCTCAGAAATGATTATTTTCCTTCGATATCAAGGTGTGAAATTAGTTTGCTCATTTTAGAACCTCCAAGTCCTTATCCTCTTCTTTATAATAAATTTTTGACCGTGCTCCTCACAAACAACAAAGGTAAGTGTGCCACTGCACAAGAGCCTCTGGAATTGAGATCCTTAAAGAGTATATTGCTTCTAAAAACCAAGACTTCTTCAAAAGGGATCGCAGATGCAAACGGTCCATACCTTAACTGGAGTCATGGTCATCCCCAACTTTAGAATAGAAAACTGAAGAATGGGTCTGATTCATGTAAAATGCTTGTCCGGGAGCATGGTCATAAATTCTGTTTATACTATAGCCTAGTTTTTCGGGAATGGTTAATTACAGTACGAAAAACCTTACAAAAAGCTATATGAAACTACGTTGGTGTGTTTAACTGTTAAATAAGCTTCTAAATTTAATAATAATAATAAGTGACCCCAGGAATTCCGAAAAATTTCGCCTTGCTGCAATTTATTTCTTTTAACTCTGATTTAATGACTTTTTTCACAGTTCCTGCACATATTAATTCACAGGGTAATTACTAACTCCACTTTTGAAATTGAAAATTTCGACATATCTCCACGTTTCGAGGTCCCTACAATCCTCTGGATCCGCCCTTACATTTAAGAACCACAGCAGGACTAAGAAAATGGACACAATCCAAATTCATGCTGCTATTTACGAAATATCTCTAGGCGGTTTCCTGCTAAATCAATTTTTCTACGAGACATCTCGTAATTGGCAGGGAATTCACTCAAATTTATTCTTCACCGTATCAATTGGACGGACTCTACCAAATAGCATAATTTAAGGGCTTTCATGTTCGTTATCCTCTGCAACAGAAGCAATCAGAGCAATGCCGAAGCTGTTCAAAGACAATAGACTACTTTCTCCTGCGGCACAAGGACCCCCTCTGCTCTAGGCTCTAGCTATGTAGGAAATTCCACTAATCCTGCTGCTGTCAGCTGTTTTTTCGGGTATTTGTTTCTTTGGTCCAGAAATTCAAAGGTTATAGAATAAAATTGCCAAGAAAAATAAAGCCACAATTTAAACCTGCACTTTTACCAGTCGCGTCTTTTCAGCTCAAGGAAACAACAAACAAGACTGTACCTACCTTTCTTAGTCTCAGGACTTCGATCTCAGTCGAGTCCAAGCTTCTCCGATGCAAATTCTGAAAACAGAAAGAAAACAATTTTTTTTCTAAATATGGAAAAAATGAGACGTTTTGAAGATACCGCAGAGATACGATCTTGCGCATTTGAAAATTGAAAGTAGGAGCCCTGCCCACATCAAAATCAAAGAAAATCTGTGAAAACTAACCTGCTTGGCAGAGGAGGACCACACACTCCTACAACTCACACCACTTGCACTGCCTGCAGGAATATTTCCTGGGGTTGACATGGCCGGTGGTTGAGAACGCGGCAAAGGTGGCGGTGCATCACCCTCAGTTAATTTGTTATCAGTGGAAAAACTCATCGATGCCGAGGGTTCCTCCTTTATTGGAGAAGTCCGTGGTAATCCAAAGTTAATTCCGAAATCCAACGACTTTGTCTGGTTAGCACTGTTTAGGGAAAGTGACCGCGCAAACGAACTTTTAAAATATTGACACGGCGAGTTAAAATCGAAGTCCGGCAGATTTTGGGGTCCATTCGCGGATCTCGATTTGGCGAAGGGGTTGGAGGTGGTGTTGGTCAAGAAGGACGACGATGACACCTGCATATGTGTCGAGGCCGGCACGGAACTTTTAGGAATTCTC
Source organism: Dasypogon diadema (assembly GCA_006980735.1). Lineage (NCBI taxonomy): Eukaryota > Metazoa > Arthropoda > Insecta > Diptera > Asilidae > Dasypogon > Dasypogon diadema. Next base: position 11,102 of record QYTT01084034.1, read on the forward strand.
ACTTCATTGCTCTGGAGACGAGACTCCATCGCTGTGACCAATTGCGCAGAAGGTTCTCACACTAAATCCAATTATCTTTCGGAAGCACTGAAGGCACTTTACACTTAGTTACAAGCCGCTCTTGTTACGGATACAGAAAATATCTTGGCGGATCACACAGGACTGCGGAGAAAACTGAACCAGAAATATTTTGAAATTTAGCAATAACTTCACAGGTGGCAATAAAACTGGAGAGCACTTAGGCCGCGAAACACTTCACTTAAAACCATAGTCTTCAGCTTATGCAAACCACGGCAACACAAAATTTTTTTTGTCACGACAAACGGACTCGACACAAAATCAACAGTACGAACTCAGCGGCTGACTGACTGCAATTAAACGGGAAACGAAGGACGTCAAAGAGAACTAACAGAACCGGCAAATTTTTATTTGGTTCGGTTTTTGATTGCTCTTTTATCGTCCATTCTTCTTTGAAATGTTTTGGTGGCATCTCTTTCTCTGAATTGTGTTGTCTGTTTTCTGTTTTCCACTGCATGCAGTTGAAAAAGCATTTAAAAAGCTTTTGGCCAAAGAACCGACAATCACAAGTAGCGGTACTTCCTTGAGCAGTAATTTTACAACTAAAAACGCTGTCTGCTCCGCTGTCAATTTCAATGAGCAACTATTAGAGGTGATTTGTAAATTTGTACACAATTGGTAAATGCTAATGCGTACGGAATTCCCGCCAGAAGACAAGCAATTGCTTTTGCAATGAAATATTCCCTGCTTTGTAGTTCTGTAGTTCTTCATATAATTGGTTCTGACATTCGGAGCACTTTTGACAATACATTCGCTTAGGTGGGTGAATTCCATAGAATATGTATTGAGGAGAAAATCACATAGGCGTAGAAATACCAGGGGAGTTGTCTCAAATGCTTTCCCTGTTTTGTTAACCCTTCAGAATTCAGAAGAAGTACTGTGTTACCTCACAAGAAAACAAAAATATTTTAAAGTAATCATGAATTAATGCAATAATGTTTTGTTAGTGTTTTTGCAGGTTCCTTTCTTATTGTATAACTGGTTATTCATCTTCTAATGCGGAGTAAGAGATGAAGTGGACACTGCGTGGTAACTATGTGTTTGTCGTGAGATTTCATGATATATTTTAGGAATAAATAGATCAAATTGAATCTTTTCTAAATACTAGAATTTTAGAATATATAGTTTTGTTATACCCAGCTTGGAAATTAGAATAATAAATTCTTCTTTTTATTTCTTTTTGACGTGAATGTTGATTTGGCGAATGAACTGACATAGGAATTTTGAACGATGATTGTTTATTGTGAATATTCCACTTTCATTTTACACATCAGCTGTGTTCGGTGACCTCCTCCGAGCGAAAAAGAGCTATTTAGAACCAACGAACATATATTACAAGAAACCCAACTTCAAACATTCTAATCAAAACTTTTCGTTGACCTTGAAGATTTGTGTTTGTGTTTACTAATTTCGCTACATAAGAAGGAAAAAGCAAAAAAATATATTTATCTCTCCATTAAGAAACGTGACGATGGAAGTTCTACCTGCATATGCTATGAACGATGAAAAGAGATAAAAACACCACCTAAAATTTTCAGAGGAATTTTTTATACCTGTTTCATTCCTATACGGCATTGACAACTAGATTGAAAGAGATAATATCAGTAGGGAAAAAATCGCAGTTGAAGGAAAAATCTACCTCCAGAAACGAGGATATGTTTTCATAGCTGCGCTGAACAACTCATTCATTATTTGTATGGATTTTAGCAAAAATTCCAGATAATTTCTTAAAATTTCCTTAGAAATAACTTGGCCTGGCAAGA
>QYTT01084035.1:0-12366 GCA_006980735.1 Dasypogon diadema
GAAGTACTATAAAAGAGGCAACAGGTTGATGTTGAAATCAGTGAGTTTCAGGGACTGATAGACAAAAGTGAAAATGGCTAAACTATCAATAGTATTTGCTGCAATTCTGGCCATCGCCGGCATTAGCATGGGACTTCCACCAGATGAAGAGAGATATTTGGATAAGGAGGTAAAAACTGATTGTTTATTGAAAATGATAATTTCTCAACATTTACTCATGCAGTACACTCGAGAGTTGATTGCATGGTTATCATCTTTGAATCCATCATCATCTAGCAACCCATGCAGATACTACAATGGCGGAAATTCGATGGGGCCAATGCCGAAAAGGAACTCTGAACTTATCAATTCCCTTCTGAGTTTACCAAAAACCATGAATGATGCGGGGAAGTAATTTATTCTGTGTTTTGAATATATAACAAATGCGTCTATAGTCTACATAAAAGTATTGTAATATATTGTTCAAATTATAATCGAAAATATTATCACCAATTAAAGCGTAAATTGAGGGAGGAAATTTTGTTTTTCAAGTATTGTAATTAAGTTCTACAGCAGAAAAGCTTTTTTTCTTTCCCAAAAAATAAAGAAAAAATGTCCTTACTATTTATTTTATCAAAGTAGCAATTTAGTGATTTTTGGAGGAACATCTGAGGTACAACTCTTCCAAACTTCAATGCTGAAAACAAATTAAAGTAAAATTTACTGGGGGTCTAACATAGTGTTCTCTTCAATTCGTAGACAGTTTTAAACAATATGTCAAAAGTTAATATTTTTGGTATATTTGCGTGGTTTCAGTTCGTGCTTTCGTTACATAAAGATTATTGAGAAATGCCTGGTAAAGATGATTATCCTTAAGTATACTTATGAGTTATGACGGCAAAATTGCATACACGGGTAGATCTGATTTTTGAATTGCTCCACCTAATTTAAATGGCACCAGTATGGCGTAGGAATAGCGACAGCAGATCGTAGCATTGGTATTCCACTGCCTACATAAACTCACTAAGAGTTTTGGCCCCGATTTCGAGCTTATCGTTTTCAATTCATGACCTCTAAACACTTCCCAGGTGATTAGACTTTCTAATGCCATTGGAAGTTCCCTGTACAACAGTCTTAGGCGTAGTTATTCTATTATGTTTGCTATTTCGCCTAGCCCAAAAAGGATATTGGCAATTTGGCTTGAATTTTGAATAGTCCAAATATCATTAGTCAAAGTGAAATGTTTAGAAAAACAGCACCCTTAGAAGTAGAGAGAGAGAGGAAACCTTTTTTCGCAAGCAAAATCTTTGGCTTTATTCAGCATTTCCATAACAAGCTATGGCAACTCTCGAAGTACCTTAGTCACTTCCACGACTGAGTCTTGTCGGAGCTATAATTTTGAATGCATTTCAACCAGTCAACGAAATTCAGCGGAAAAAGGTTTCCTTTGTGAAAGCACCACATGCAGAGTTTCTGTACAGATTTAGTCAAGAACTTTGTCTTTTGTAAGTCGTAATGGGCCCCATGCTGCGAGAAGAGTTATTGAACCGGACTATCATTTCTATGATAAAATATAAATTGGACTTCACCTACCAGGTTGTCAGTATACTTGTCGACAAGCATTTTAGATTTATATAAGTCTAGCAAAGGATTAAAGAGGATCATCGAGAGAGCCTGACAAAACCTTATTTAAACTTTCGAAAGTCTAGTCCTGAAGCGATTTAGATGTGATCGAATGTACCTAACAGATTTCTTCCAGGAATCAACACAATCGTAAGAATTGAATGTATATCATAGAGAAATAGCATTTGTTTTATCAGTCCTGTATGTCAAATATGTCTTAAAAAATATTAATAGAACTTCCAAGAACTTTGAACTTTGGAAAAACGGCAATGTAAAGAACGATACAGCAAAAGTTCAAACCTTTTACGGTATTCCATGGAGTAATTACGAAATAAGCACAGTTAGTGGACAAACTTCTAATCCCTATTTAAATTTAATTTAATTATTCCTTTGGGAGATTATCGCTGTACCTAATGTCGAAGGCATAATCGTACCAATACTGCTAAATAAGTCCATTTCTTTCACTAGTTTCTGCTTTTAGTTGGGCTTTTCCTTTTATAACCGATACTCTCCTGAATTTAAGTGTTATTGTTGTTCCCACTATTAAGCCCATTCGTCATTAATCCCCTTACAGGATTGTACAGTAGGATTAATATCTCAGTGTAGATTCATCAGGTGCTCTTCTTAGTCTCGTTTTGCAACAAGCAGAGCGTATCTCGAAGGTATTTTAATCCTTCACCAGCAAGAATAGTATCTTTGCCTTACTAGAACAAAGAGGAAATCGATAGTAAGAACTTTTTTCTAGGATTTCAGGGGTTCAGTGGGTATCAAGCTAGCTCAGGTTTCTATCAGGTCCGGGTTCGAATCTCACCAACATCTACCAATGGTTAAGGTTTTGTTGCCGACAGTAGACTAATAGTTAGAAATTACTGGATCTCGAAAGAATTAAATTTTTCAGAATCCATGGTATAATCAGTAAGACCAGTTGCAACATTTGTCGAGAAAAAATAAGTTCCTCATCTATCTTTGCGACCCTTAATGAGTCAATTAAGCCAGAAATTATTATCAATTTCGTTGAACATTTATTATGTTAGGTGGCCCCAAAAAGGCATCCTATGCGACTCACGGGCAAATCTGACTGACCATGACAGAGGTTATACGGTTGATGCACCTATTACTCCAGTTTTTAGCCTTCACCCCCTGGCCCTACTCATCCCACACGGTAACCATAACTTTTTTACGTTTTATCCCCACCCCCTAGATTTTTTTGGTCGTTTTAACAGCCTGATGGACCTGTTTAAAGCAAGTTCCTTTGTGGACCGCGAGGTCCTAGTGAGTTTTATTAGGTCATCCTTTTTTTGGCTCCGGTTTCTTTGAACGGAAAACATTTAATTGGACTTACAAATAATATTTGACCCTAGAAGTTTAGACGAACACACATAGTTTTGGATAACTTCAAATCCCGCGCTTGGGATACTAATAATAATTGCCATCGAAAACAGCCTAAATTTAATTATTTTGAAGATTTTTTTGCCCTAAGTATTGCAGATTTCGAAGCTTTCTTATTTTATGGTTTCACTTGCTTTCATTATTACTCAAATAAATAAGCACACGATATTCAAAGGAGCTGAATTTAAGCCACATGTAGAAATTAAATATCGCTTTTATCAAGAAATTGATGAGGATTGAAAAGAAACAAATTCCCTGCAAAAAAAAACTAATTTTAAGAAAAATGAAAATTTTTAAATGAACAAAACTAGAATTTTGCTATTATCCAAGCGATGGCGCAATATTCGCCATCACTGGGAAAAATACCATAAGAAATTGTCAACACACCAATTTATAGCAAGAGAGCAATTTGTGGAGACACCAGAGTTTGGGAATGTGCAATGTTCTGCTGTGGGGTTTGAAGAGTTAATTAAAAAATTTCGAGCGGAAAAGCGCGTTTAAAAAGTGCATCAAAAACAAGTGTACGTTCCAAATATTGAATTTGCATAAAAATGCCTGTGCTAACAGTTTACGTAGTAACAGAGTGAAGGAAAATGCTTTTGCACTAATTTGACGTTTCTTTTGAGTTGTCACTACTCTCATTCTTTTATTGGTACAATCATTTAATCTCTAAACACTTAGAACCTCTCTTCAACCATAAAAATTTCTCTTAATTTTGTGAGTTGTCAAGTGAAACAACTCAACTTTTTATGATTAACAATCATTTTTCATCATTCATTTATATTTTAATTTTGTTTCGAATGAAATTGGCTTCACACTTGCTGAGAACACTCGTTTTAGATGTATTACAAAGTTCACTATGGAAAAATTTCCATTGAAAGGTGGTAGATCGGTTGTGACGCCGGGAAACAATTACAGCACTTCTTATCAGGCTGTCATTAAAAAGGTAAGTACCAACAAATCTTTGGTTTCTGCTTAGATCTCAGGTGCTGCGCTAATTGGTGGTGAGGACGTGGATGTATATCCAAATTGCCAGGCAATTATGTCGGCGGTGCACTCTCTCTCTGGATGACAGAGGTGGCAAAGTGTTTTTAACTTTTTACTTCCCTGAACTGCTGCCATTCGCTGGCGTTTTTGAAATCTTATCGTTTGTTAACTTATATTTTAATACGCCCCAATTAACCCTGATAAAACGCTGAATTGGATTTTGCATGTCGCTTCATTGCTACCATTTTTTAGTTCTTATTTTTCTGTAGATCTGATGCTTTGCTGAAATCTACATTCCGAGGAGTATTTACATTATTCATTTACGGCTGTATGTTATCAAGGCACAAGTGCAGTGATATCTAATCAGGTATTTCTTATCTGCAGGAATAATAACACGTCGGGACTGTTATGCGTGCTTTTTTAGGAATGGATTAAAAATAATTTAAATTTGGGACGTTATAAAGTAATCTACTTTCTTTAGCAGTTTGGAAAGACGGTAGCAATTTAATTCTCTGAATATGTTGGTCAAATTATTGGAAGTTATTCATTGGCATTGCAGTGAGCCCGCAAAATGTGTTGACTTAATTGAGGGAGTTATAAACTTAAATTTTAATTGAACTTTATTCGATAAGTTCATGACTTTCGCTCTGCTTCTCATATGCGTAATGTTCGGAAAAGCTACGGGAAATCCGTTCACGCAGAGTTCTCACTATTAAATATTTTTACTAGAGACATCCTCAACAAAGGAATGAGAACTACTTGACTATTCGAATTTCCACTAGCTTTCTATTGTACTTTAAGGCGTATTTTATTTATGAAGTGTTCTTGTATGTAATGCATTCAACATTCTTCGTAGTCCAAATAGTTTCAACGAGTTACGTTCTTAGCATACAGTGATTTTTTGTATGCGCGTACTTATTCCTTTTCCTTCCAACGCCAATCCGTTTGGTGCAGTGTGATCCAGATTGAGCCAAATGCTGCCAAAATGTTCAAACACATATTCAGGTTGGATTTGGGATCGGTTCGCTACATTCTGGATCAGATTCGCCACGAAAAGTTTCACTAAATCCCTTCACATCCATCACCACAAATAAAATTTATCACCGCAGTTCACAGTGGAAAGAAATTTACGTAGAATTCAATTAATATTTTATTCAGAAATGTAAACAAATGTTTGTTGTTTGTCACATATTTATAATTTTTAGTGAACCGTGAGCTTGGTTCATTCAGTGAATTCTATTTTATTAAATGATTTATCTCTTAAAGTTTTTGTCGTCTTTTAGATAGCACATTCAAATCCGCTTCAGTAGGTGACTCAACCAAGTGATCGCTTCAATAGTAGCTCTCGGACTTTCATTTTAACCGTTTTTGCTAAGTTTCCAGTCACTCTTTCTAGTTTGATTGCTTTCATTTAGATAATGTGGAACATGTATGGAAGCATTAGCACAAAAGAGCCGAGTGCGATTCAATTTCTGGGCGGAATGAGGGTTTTGTAATCCTTAATAACACTTAAATATTTGAATGCTGTTGGGTGAGACATTTTCTGTTAACGAAATACTTATTTCGCTTGTTCGAATGTTGCATTAAATGGCCAAGTGGTTTGGTTTAACTCCATGATGAAATTTCTTTAACCCAAAAGTGTACGATTTCCAACAGAGAAACCACATTAAACCAAAGAAATTATAGGAAATTTTCAGAGTAACTTTTTTTCAATTTGAACCAACCGAAAGTAGTTCAAATTGTTTTGTGAAATATTTATTAGAATCACGAAATGTGAATGTCAAATGATGTTAATTTTTTTAATGCATTTATATTTAAGTTTTCTTTCCTTTTTAATAGTAACGACAAAAAATTTGGAATATTTAATGATTGAAGTACTTACTTCGTTTTTTCTGCAGGCTAAAAATATCCATTTGAATAAAATAAAACATAAGAAATTAATAGGCAAATGCCTATTATAAAAGGTCTTTGTATTTTATATTATTTAAACTCAAAAGAATTTGTTTGCTACAAATAAATTTGAAATTTGTCAAAGTTTCTTCTTTTCTGGTTTGGTTTGATAGGCATATTAGATTATTAGGTTTCAATAAAAACAAATATGGAAGATTTTTTGTGTTAAACGTCTTCGGGTAAAGGGAGTGTTATTTTCATTGTATATTGATAGAACTTTCACCAACCTTTCAAATGCTATAAAGAAGCAGTGAACCAATTTTCACAAACTTTCTTACGCAAGTTATAATGGGATTACTGTGTGTGAAGTAAAGGGGGGTTCCCCTCCTCCAAATTCATTCATTTTCGATGGGACGCTGGGGATTGGTATTATGTATACATGTATCGAATTTTAATTTCGTATCTTTAGAAATGCGCATTTTAGAGTATTTTAAAAGTTTCCATTATACGGGGAGGGGGGCTTCCTGTGTGCCGATTAAGCTCATCTACGAACTCAACCTCACAAATAAAATAACAAACTTAATACCAAATTTCAGTTTTCTGCGTTGCTCCGTTCGCCTGTGATCGCGTTTTGATAGACGGACGGACGGACATGCATTGATTCTGAGTAGGAATCTCGTAACTTTTATGGGCCTACGATGAATCCTTCAAAGTGTTACATACGGTAGACCAAACTTATTAAGGTATTTGTTATATAAAGACTTTCAACAGTGTTTACAAGCCTCTTTCCTTCTAAAACGTAGAAATTAACGTAATATTTCAAGCATTAATGCTTCTCAAACAATATTTAAGGCGGCCTAAAAAACGGCTAATTTTAGAAATTTTTGTGGCGAAAAAAGGAACAAAATCTCCATGAGATTTCGGTAGAGATCGCAGCAAGAAGTTAATCTTTATTTTGAAAAGGTTAGTCTGGAATCTTAATTCTTTTTATTATAGAAATAACTATTCTTCTGGGCCCAGAATATTTTTTATTCAAAAATTATATATTCCTCTGGGACTAATATATTTTTTATTTAGAAATATATATTCCTCTTGAACCTTTATGTTTCATGATTACAAAATATCTCTTGTTATGGAAGATTTCAAAGAACCTTTACCATTATGAGCAGATTTATCGCGAAGAGAATTTTAAAACTAATAATATTAATTTTATAGAATTGGTCCTTTATTTTATCTAGGAGGGGGAAGGTATTTTTCAGGACCAAAAAGGACGAAAGAGGTGCTATTTAGAAAACGCAAGTTTTCCAAGTCGAAATTCAGCGACCGCCAGGGTAAAGTGGAAAATGTTTCACCAATTCTATAACATTAATATTATCAGTTTCAAAATTCTCTTCGTGATAGATCTGCTCATAATGATAAAGGTTCTTTGAAATCTTCCATAGCAAGAGATATTTTGTAATCATGAAATATAAAGGTTTAAGAGGAATGCCTTACAACATGGTTGACGGAAAGGTAGGTCTATTGTGCTCTTAGTGAAACAGCTTCAAATAGGTGTTATACTGGCGGTCCATCACTGAAAGAGATGAATAATATAGACGACTGTTTAAAAAAGCCAACTGATGATTAATATGAATTTGGCTTATCACCACTTCATTCATGGATTCGCTTTTTTGATAAATTTATTCCGATTTATTCCTTTAGGCTTCCACTTAAAAATAGCAGATTAGATCAAATGAATATAAATCTTTTTTTACACAGAGAAATACATCCACGCACAGTTCAGGGAGAGATTAGGCTTAATTGTTGATGAATTGCGAAGTGGTCGTAGCTAGACTTCAAGTGACGAAAATACTACCAGAACATTTTTCGCCATTCCTACTATTTCTGTCAAAATCACGGGACTTGATAAAATTATCGTCGACTAGTGTGGCACGTTGCTTAATTGCTTAACATCAGGTTACAGCATAAATGAGGAAAAGTTGAAGGACTTCGTGTTAGATACAGTTAAGCAACTCGCTAAGGAATATTCCTGTTAGAATCTTACTGCTTCAGTACCCAAAATACTGATTCATGGGTCTGAGGTGTTTGGTCACGTATTGTTATTTATGTGTGAATTATCTGAAGTAGCTGGGGAATCTACAAGTAAAAATATAATTGCAACTTTCCATAAACGCAATTTCTAATAATTGCAACTCTGTCTAGATTCTAACTCTATAATTACCCCCTGCTTTTATTTAATACCATATAGATGTAGTAATTGCAACTTTTTGATACTTAAAACAGGAGTTAATTCTCTTCAGTCGTAATTACCGCGAACTTACTGCATTCATTTTGACAATATTTTCTAGTCTATGAACCAAAATAACCTGAAGAAAGTGCATAAATTTGAAAAAATTTCTCAACTTGAAAAAAAGTTTTGATTTTTATCATAAGAACGGTTAGTTTAAATACAAAAAATGTTTACATTGATGTTTTAACATATGTTTTAGGTTCATGTAGGACAGTTTTTAATGCTTTGTCATTTCGATAAAAAGCGTTTTAAAGTTCGTGGCATAGAAAAGTAATGATCATAATTAACTTAAAATTAATCATCTATACCAGAACCATACAGTAGCCGTTCAGTCTCTTCATAGAATTGGTTCTTTCCATTTGAAAAATAAGGCAATTCGACATTCTTTTGGGCTGTTCGGGTAGGGGCTCAAAACTCTTAAGTGCTGTTATCGCGGAAACCGTTAAGAACAAACTTAAATATGTACTCCTGAATTTTTTTTACGTGGATAATAAACCGCGTAAAAACGCGCAAAACCAAGAGATCAGGTAAAAAACCCGCGTAAAAAATCATGTAAACAGACCACGTAAAAGTAAATCACGTAAAAGGAGATCCAGGTGTAAATACATAACCTCCCGAAGTATATAGTCTAAATCAAAAATTATCTATGTTGTCGAATTAGCTATACTTTTGCAGTTTAGCAAATTTGCAACATAAGAATCCACGACACAATAAGTGGAAAAACGGGCGTTATGAAACACCTTTTCGCCCAGTAATTATTGTTGATCAGAAGAAAAGAACAGTCGGTATGGATAAAATTGTTTTTCGTCGTTTTTAAAGAACTACTGTAATAATCGGTGATACTGCATAATCACGAGACAGAGACCGCTAATGGCTCTACCACTTAAGTTAAAAACAGCAAAGTTTTCAGCAGGCATTAAAATTCTCTTTTTTTTGTTATGGTGACAAAATATTACCACGGATATAGGACAAGAAATATATTTTTTGATTTTTGACATAAAATTGAATATGCAAGAAACGACAACGAACTATTAGCAAAATTTAAATTTTTCTACTCTATGTAGTTACTCGGTTATAATATTGCTAGCCCCGCGGTTGTGCACTATTACCGACTATATGATATTATGGTGCTTGGCGTTAACCATCAAATATATGTAGTTATATGTCATTTACATCTTCATGAATTTTCGTTACCGTTTAGAACAATACACTCCTGTGATACATTCCTGTGATGCTGTGATACATGTAATTCGGTACTGAATCGAAAACGAAGTGTTCCAAACATAAAGGTATAAAGATAAAAGCGATTTCGATAAAAAGCATAGCGGCGATGAAATTCTTTTGTTCAATTTTCTGATAAGTAAAGTGAAATCAAATAGATTTCCGATGCATTATATATAAGTGTAATGGAATTTATAAAAAATTTATCAACTCATATTGGGAAACTATAGAATATGTGTATTCACTTATTCGTTTCTTTTATAATGTGAATACATATCATGAATGGGAGGAGACCAAAGAAAAACAATAGTCTCAGTCTGCTGTAAATAATTCTATTTTGTATTTCTTACAACATATGAATGAAATACAGTAGTTTTAATTTAGCCATATGCAGTCTTATTCTAATGCTATTCCTGTTTCTATAGGCATAATGGTCCTACATGATGGTCAGAAACATAGTCACTAAGTGAACGTCATAGCTAAATTGCAAATCGTCGTCTTTTTCACTTTGTTTGTCTCTCGTTCAAGAAGTATGAACGTAAAATCCCGACGTTTGTTTTACTTGCCTTTGTCAGATCTCTTGTGACATACAGGCAATCGTATATGCAGCACTCCAAAGCAAACTCGTCGGTGAAGATCTTCTTGAAGCGACTATGACTGTTCGCCCGCTTCACTTTTTACAACTCGCGCACTGACAACTCTTCTTCCGAGGATGCATTCTTGACGACAATGGAGGCAAATAACAATATATCGTAGATATTGACGTCCATAGGCTCATCGATAGAATTCATTTTGGTGCCTACATCCTCCGATAAATCACTATATGTAATGTCTACACTAGTATTAGACCGAACGACGTCCGTGCGCTCGGTTTCTTCCTCTCCCTGTAGAGTCTGTCCCATTTGGCATTAGTGAGTGGCACTAGTGAATCGCGACTAACTGCTCTTCGTCAAATGCCTCGAAATTTGTCAAATCTTTACACTAATTTTTGCAAAGTCTTCTCACAGTCAGGGTGGAAACTCTTCAAACGTATTTGACATAGTCCACTATATTCTGCACAAAACAAAGTTAACACAATTGGTTGACGCGTTCATCTTACGTGCTTTCAAATTATACTGGGCGCCTAGAATTCAACACTTGAGAATGCATCGTGACCTTGATGTTTTACAGAATCGGTCTTATTGGTTCGCACATGGACTCCTGTTCCACCTATTTGTATAGGCAAGTGGACTGCTATGTGCGCTATTTATATTTTTTATAAGGTTTCAAAATCTCTGTTTTCGTCATGCTTCAATTCTCAAGCGGGCATCCCGATTTCTAAGACGTATTCACGTTAAAAAAAATCATGTGACTAGTAAAGAGTTTCTTTTTAGTATTATTATCCATTTGTTTTAGTTCATTACTATGCCTGATTTTTATATCTATAATAAAACAATAAGGTGTGAATAGGAAGGAACGGTGAAAGCATATGTGTAGTTGTTATTTACCTGTGATTCAATTGTCGTTTAGAGGGAAAGCTTTTGTGAACAAAATTCGAGTTACAAAAGTTCGACGGCGAGAATTTGAAAGGTTAAGTTAAGGGGCTGATATCTCGGGAACTAGACAAGTTATCAGTACAGTGGTCTCAAATGAAGGGAGGAGGTAACCTCTATATGATACTACAATAAAGTAGTTACATGGCGAGGGGGTATTCAAAAATGCTATTAAAATGTAAAGATAATAATTCGAACACCCCCTCACCCCGCAATTACTACATTTATTGTACTACTGTGTAGGAAATACATCTCTCTTTCATTTGAGGCGAAACACATACCGATATCTTGTCGAGTTACCGAGATATCAACCCTTTCATCTTTCAACTGAATTTTTGAATACCCTCTCGCCTTGCAACTACTACATTTTATTGTAATATCGTGTAGAGGTCATCTTCTCTGCTCATTTAAGACCCTGTATGTATCAATATCTTATCTGGTTCCCGAGATATCCCGATATTTTGTCTACTCTCCGAGATATTAGTCCTTTTACCCTTCAACTGAATTTTTGATCATCCCCTCGCCCTTGCTACTACTCCATTTTATTGCATTATAATGCAGAGGTCAGCTCCATTTTTAACGGAGACCGTATAGTGCAGCAATACTTCCTAGTTCCCAAGATATGAGCCCCTTCAATCCTTTAGCATGCAATCACTACACTTTCTTCTCCCTGCAATCATTACCGCATAGAGTTCGCTTTCCTTTTAATTTGAGACCGCTCGCATAACGGTACGTTCCTTGGTTCGTTTAAGCCCAACTTTTAAAAGGTTCAAGACCTTTAATGTAAAAGTAATTTTAATCAGATTAATAATCACTTTAAAGTGATCAGATTACAAAGTAATCTCTTGATAAGTAATTCCCATTATAATGTAATCGAATACAATGTAATTATTTTACATTGTAATCTGACTACAGTGTAATATAATTATTAATTATACTTATTACACTGTAACCTGATTATGTCCAATACTGTCCTTCGGAAACATCGTTTTGTTAGAAGTATTTAGAACTAGTGAGCACTATGTCTCTGTTACTCTGAAAAAGGAAGATTGATTATTTATGACATCATTTTTACTACTCTTTTTGGAGTTATTTTTTTTAGTTTAGATAAGTATATAAAATAGTATCATTAAGTTAATACCCTAGACAGACTAACTCCATAATGACTCCATTTCTATTAAATTCTTTTGAAAAATATCAAGCAGGCTTACGAGATTATCGTAAAAAGCTGCCTCTTGCAAAATTATATAAAAAAACAAAATTCGTATTAAATGATTGTCAGTCATCTTGACCAATCAAGAAGAGATATTAGGCTATTTTCTCATATAGTTTTTGGCTGTGACTTCCATTTTTTTGTTATTTTGATTAATGCCATAATATTAAATAACTTCGAGTTTAATGTTCTTTTTCATCCTTTTTTGTACTTCAGAGATGCAATGATGAGAAAGCCATTGG
>QYTT01084036.1:25162-39699 GCA_006980735.1 Dasypogon diadema
CCAATGACACAGATTATTTTTAGAATTGAAGGGAGTTATTTAAATACATAGTTTGTCGTCCTCCTCACTGAAGGTAATCATATCTCACAAACCCTGGAATAACGTCATAAACAAATAGACAGCAATATGGGTTTCATTTCTGCAAAGGAATCTATAAATGTAAGGTGAAGTGTTTTTTTTTCTTTGCTAACCAAGGAAATTTTTCGAATGATGCGATGTATTCTGATATTTGTCATTCAAATTACAGAAAATAGTTTTTATTGCATGTGCAAATATCTGCTTGAAGTATTAATGTAAGTTTGAAAGTTCAAATCAAAGGATTAATGTGACGTACGGCAGGGTGTATGAATTTGAACGAGCAAACAACAAAGTAGTTGATTAAAAAAGTTCATGTGAAGTACTCATTGATGATACAGAGTGATGATATGTTCGTTTCAAAATTGATTTAGTAAATTTTTGTTCTTGTAATTTTAATTTAGAAGATCAACAGAGGTCTAGGACATCATCAAATTGCTATGGCAACCAGCTAGGTGAAGTGATTCAAAAAAGAAAAAAAACTTCTTACCCCCCCGTAGTTATAAAGTACAAATTTTCGAACATATTAACAACTGCATTAGAATAGACAAGACGTCGAGGTTTTGTGTAGGTGTTTATACGGAGTGTCTCCGAATTAAGTACTCCAACATGTGTAAAAATATAGGGTCTCGCTTCATAGACACCTAATTAAGGGATACCTTGTATATCAAAAAGTTCTATAATTTTGAATTTTAAGAGAAAATGGAAATTATTTTCTACATAATCCAGGTCCAAACATTTTTCCCAGCCAGTGTTCCCATTTTTCTAGTTCTTGTCTATAGAGATAATGATCCTTGTTTTAGAGACATCTTTTTACAAAGGCCTCTTGATTGCCCTCCACGTCTGATTTTAATTTTGGGAGTAAAAAAAACCAGACGGGGCCAAATGTGGGCTATAAGTGGGTTCCACCAGAAATATCTTAAAATTTCCCTTGTCTTTGGAGGAGCATTGTCATGGTGTGAAAGAACTCTTCATGAAGCTTCCTTAGCTTGATAAAAAAAATTCCGCTTTCAATTATTTTGACATACCCTCATAATAAGAAGCCCTGATCGCCTTCTGTCCTTTCAAAAAGTCAACCAGGACCACCCCCACCGTCCCAGAAAACGGTGGCCATAACTCTGTGGGTAGAGCGGTCCATTATAAAAATTTTTTGGGTCCTGAAAGTCTTCGCGGTAGCCATTCTTTGGATCGCATTTTGCTTTCGGGTTCATGCTGATAAATGCAGCGAACCGAGTTCTCAAAACGTTAAAAAAATACCACAATCAAGCTAACCAGGATAACATAAATAACGTAAATAAATACCCTTAATAACACAGAAATGAAGTGAATCTAATATATGGATCCTACTCCTAAACCTCCCCCACGTATTTCCCACTAAAAACGACGACAAAGTTTGATATGGAATTTTCAAATCACCTTTGAGTACTAATAAATCGCTCATTTATTCGACGTTAAACTCTTAATTATCATTTATTTTCTTTCATTTCTTTATTTGTTAGCAAAGTAATAAATCCTTCGAAAGCAGATGAGATGAGAAGTCAAGAAAAACTTGTTCAATTTTGCTTTATTCGAAAGTGATCGTCGTTAATGGGAGTTCCGTACTAAATTCCAATATTGGTATCGATCAAGCGCTTAATTAAAAACAACGTGCTTTTTGGCATTTAACAACTCCATTAAGTTATTGTAAACTTGCTAGCATTTAAACCTGTCTAAATGGAGACATAATCGTAAAAAGCAGACTGAATTGAAAATTACCGAAAATCTGGAGTGATTTTAAAGCAAAAATTTTCTTTACATTAAAAACCGAACGATGAAAACGAAAGCAAATCTAGTCACTGAAAATAAAACCAGAAATTTTCTTTAGAAAAAGAAAGTTCTTGCCTCTGGCTAAAGTCAGTAAAATTAGCACAGAAGTAGTACATTTCAGAAGCACAAAAATAGCATTCTTGAAAAAACTTACCTTGCATGACCAGAATCTCCTTCGGAACTTTGTCTTGAGTGTTGACTGTGTGAAAAACTACTGTACCCGGAGCCTTTAGACATCTATGAATGGGAAACAAGAGGAATATGGAGGGATATATGAGCGCATCATAATCTCAAATCATAAAAATAACTTACTTGACTAGTATTGCTAGAATTCCTTGAGTGTCCCAATTCGATGACACCGACACCACTAACATTAGTGCCTCCCCCACCGCCACTACCTCCAGTACCACCAATTCCTCCACCTGGAAGCACCTGTTGTGCGTTCGTTAATGATGACAATGATGGAGGTGGATATGATTGTAAGGAATCTGATGCTACTGTGATTGGCTCTGATGATTCCGACAGCCCAGAATCGGTTACAATAGAAGCTATAAGAGCATTTGTGTCTAGTTCAGCTGAATAGTAATCGGGCTTTTTCTTTGTTAATGAACCGAAACCAGACGATGTCTGGGACTGTGTTATACCATCATCACGAGATGATGATATCGGCCTATTACCACCGCTACCGACACCAGATGTTGGAGCTGTTGCCCCAACTGCAGTCGAAGAAGTTTGAAGTGATGAAGATATAGCTGGGGTGGAATCAACCACCGTTTCCAAATCATCTTGGGATGGAATTTGTTTGCTTTTTAAGCTTGGAGAAGGACTGTAAATGTTCTTTATTCAAAATGTTTGTTACATAAAAATATGGAGCCTCTCGAACTTACGCTTTAAATAGTATATCACCGCTAAGCATGTGCATTTTTATTGACACACGTAGCATAGAATTATCTAGTCGATGTCGCTGGTCATATCCCTCTAGAAGGAATCGTCGGGTAATTTGTCCAGAACCAGCGAATTCGGCTAGATTTAAATCTATAAATCCTAATTTGTAGTAGCTTCGGCCACCTTTCATTTCTTTGCGTATAGATATACGAAGAAAGCAGGGATCTAGTACACCTGTTGATGCGTTTGCAGACATTTTGCAAAGAAATTCGAATTTTTGATTCCATTTTACTGTGTGATTTTTGACTTCTTCCCTGAAATAGAAAAATTAAAATCAGTCATATTTGCTGCTCTGCTGATATTGCTGCAAAAACGTAGCATGACTAGATATGTAATATTTTTGTTCTCATACAGAAATCTAGAATTTTTGTACTGATAGAAGACAAAGACAAAGCGTGCTACGTTGAATGGAAACTTATCCAAAATCTTTACGTTCATTGCACACTTATTAAAATCGTCATTCCGGGTTTCTCTATCTCTCTTTGTTTTTTGTTTTTTTTTGTTACGAAGGAATATCGAAGTTCTAGCATGTTCCACAAGGATGCTTGCTAGACCCTTTACTCTTTCTTTCAGAAATACAAAATTCCCCGGAGTAAAATGTACCTCAGTAAGTTCGCGAATTTTGGAATTCTACAAGAATTCGACGGTAGCCATATGGGCTGATGTGCACGTCGGCAGATTTTCTGTTCTGTGGGCGTGGGTTCGACACCTGCAAATGGCGCGGTGATTTATCTGGATACCAGTGGTTGAAGCAATTATACTGACGAGAATTGTACTTGCGAAGCCACTGCTTTTCTTGAATAGGGACAGGCTAGCTCTTACGACAGCGACAATTGGAATTACTGCAGTTGAATAGGTATCAGATGGACGTTCGATAATAGGATTGGGCAAAACGAAAACATCAGTAGTTATATTTAGAATCTTACAAAATTTCCGGATTTGAGTCTGCGATAACTTACTAGAAAGGCTTTTAATAGAGTGACAAGGATCTGTATTTGAAGAGAATCCCGTAGAACTATTACAAGATAAGAATAAAAAGCAACTTTGTATAGTCTTTTAAAAGGATTCCGGCTTGGGTTCGAAATTTGTTAGATTATTATATTAAAATGTTTATTGATAAATTGTACAGACCCTCTGAAGGTTTCATAGCATTAAAGGGAACGACTACATATGGCTCTATTGTCACACCCCGACTTTCAGAAGCTTGAAAAGAACTGCGTGACCCTGAGAGTTGAATAAGCAAGAACAAAGAACATTCAGCTGAAAGTCCTTATTTTTACGAAGAGTTTGTTGCGTATGAGTGATGATGTGTGTTCTCTTTTGTGCAGGCGAATAAAGCTTCTTGTGTATTTTTGCATTGTACACAAAAACTCCTCATGAAAATGTCAACAAAGGAAATGATAATCGAATACTACGACGGAATAACTTCACAATAATTAATATTTTAAATAGTGTTGAAATTATTCCATTTTTCCAATTGGTTGCATTAGACAGTCTTTCATCGGCTCACTTTTATCATCGCGTTTGTGGTGAAATCGTTTCGCCATGGCATTTGTCTATGCGAAGTTATTCTTCGACATCATTTGGCTCCGTTGTCCTAAAGTGAGTCGCCGTAAAATTCGACTCATCGGCCGATTGTTCTTTTGATCGAATCAAATTGTGAGCGAACTCAGAATATTGACACCGCTTGGGTCCATTTAAGATTTGAGTCCACATAAATTTGAGAATGATCAAATATCGCCAAAATTTGAATTCGCTCAGTTTTGAATCCGGTCAAGTTTTGACTCTGTTCAAGTGTAAGCGGATTCAAAATTTAGCAGTTTCAAATTTTGATCGGTCTAAAATTTGATCAAACACAAATATTGATCGCACTCAAATCTTAAACGGACTCACTTCTGAGCAAACTTAATTTTCTTTTAAATACTGCATAATCTTGGCAACGCTATGATGCACACATCACAGTTTAGGCGGGAAATTTAAACAAGAGAAGATCGGGAAATTTTAACCTGATAAATGTTGCAAGTATGCCACAATAATTTTAGTATGAAATTTTACTGAGCAACATCCCAGTGTCTTCGAAAGTACAATTCTCGTCAATAGAATTGCCTCAACCACTGGCAGTCAGATAAATCATCGCGCCCTTAGAAGAGACAATCTGCAGAGGTGCAGCCTTGATAAAATTAATATAAATAATATTCTCACTGCATATATGAATAGATTGATCCAAAATACATTTTATAGATAAAAAATAGAAAAATTCTTACCTACTGCTATATTCCTGAAATGAACCTCCATCTAATAATCGAATTTTAGCAAATAGCACCTCATTGACTAAGGCAACTTCGACCAGTTCCTCTAGCTGCACCTCAACATTGAACTTGTACTTCTTCTTTTTCATCATAAAGGCCATTCCTGGGGCACCAGGCCCGAGTAATGTCATTCACCGTGCTTTTCGTATTACCTCTTGACTATGGAGTGTCACCGTCCATTCAAATTCGTTGTGTTAAAATGCCAAAATAGGAAGCTGCTGCCGCCACCACTACCACCACCATATAGGGTCAGATAGTGACCTGCAAAGACAAAAACAAAAAAAAAATAAGGGACAAGAAAAATTAAAGTGAAATTGATTTATGGTTTAATTTGCGAAAAGTAGGACAATGGAATTTTTAATTAAATTCGTTCATACATTTTAAATCTCAGCCAGCACTTAATTTCTCTGGAGATGAATTTTTCGGGTCAGATATAATAGCCTAAGGTTGCTGGGGGATTTGAAGCGCTAGACATATTACATTTGAAGGTCGTTTCATTATTATGGAAGAAATTGAGTCACGAGATACTTTGGAGGCACTATTTGTTCAGAATGAAATGAAATGGAATTCATTCATTGTTGTTGGGTTCAATACTCCGCAATACGCTTGAAATTGCAGTCGGAGACTATGTGGCGGCGACGATCAAAGATTATTATCAAGTATCGATTTTGTAATTAGAATTAATGGAGTCGAAAAACATGGAGAGTTTCTATTGGAACATTTTATCACGGAAGTATGTGACTCGGGTTCTTTTTATTTTTGGAGAATCTCCGAAATGTTCTGAAGTTTCTTACATATGCCACCCATTTGGCAAATGGCACCGCCATTTTGACCCATTTCTGTTTGAGAGAGTTTTGAATATTTCACAAAAAAAAAAAATCTCATTTGAATAAAAAATACATTTGCAATATTTAACAAAAAAATGTTGTTAGTAACTAGTCTTATAAATGTACGGAAGATAACACTAATCTCCAGATATTTGCAAGGAATATCTAAACTACACTTCTCAATCAATGAACGAATCTCATTCTATAACTGTAAGCACATGCATCGATTTTATTATGCAAACAGGTAAACCTCAACCGGTCCATTATGTAAATTTCAAAAAATATGAGACCAAATCTCTGAATATTCATGCAGCATACATAATGTTTAGGTGTTTTTTTTTGCAGAAGAAATAGAGAATCCAGATACGTGTACTGTTATCATTTTTAACAGCGGCCTGACTTCGTTATCACTTCCATTTTAAAAGTCAATTGATTAGACTTGACCCTGAGGTGATATCGTAAAGTGAGTAATGTGTATTGATTATTTTTGCATCATTTGATAGCAGCCTGTTTTTGATTAACGATAAATGTGATTTCCATACGGGCTGATAAGAGTTTAATTGTTAAGGAAGGTTTGCGTTGACCTTTAATCATTTTCCGTGTGATGTTATCGTCGAGGTCGATAGTGTCAAAAGACATAAATAGGGGGCAATGGCCACGCGAATGTTATCTGGTAAATTAGAGATTTTGTGTTAATTTCTAAGTGATGTAAATTGGTATTGTAATGATTTATTTGTAAACAGATTTAGCATTTTTCAATTGATTATGATTTTGATTGGTCTAAATATAACGGGATTTTTTTTACTATACTTCAAATAATGTAGCGGTAGTCTAAAAATCAATACTGATTAATATCACATTAGAATATGATCGAATTAAATGTAACAACTCATTTCGACTAAACCATTTCGACCATTCAGGTAGTCTAAATAGATTAACGTAACATTAGCCCAATTTTCGCACACCCTTTACAATACATTCAGCCACAAAAATATTGAAGATCATCTTCAGAGGATCCTTCATATTTTTGGAAATCGTATAATAATACTGTAAAGACCTGTTCCTGGCACCTGTACTTTTTGCACCTTTTAGACTAGTCTGTTAGGAATTTGGTATAAAAATGCAGAAAGTACAGTAGTACAGGCGATTCGAACAGGTCTTAATTTGAATTAGACCAAATGTACGTTATTTTAACCAAAATCATGACTTAATGGTTCACTTTATGTATTTTAGATTTTCACCTAGTTCTTAGTCTGTGGGATATTAATTTCTGGTTTTTTAAATAAAATTTACGTGATTGCTTCGTGAAACTAGTGAAAAAGTATCTGACATGGAAATCAACCATCATAGAAAAGCAAAAAATTGATTGGATCCCACTTTCTTGAACAGTATTTTTACAGGCTGCAGATCTTTCCGATCTTGTATTTACAAAATTTGTTTACTCAGGTGATATTTGACTCAAACAAATGGGTAGATAGTTACATATACTTACACTCATGTTCTAGTTTCATTTTTAAAATATTTTGACTGGAAACAAAAAGGCATTAATGACTTGACACTACTATAGCTTTTTTTATCTGATAATCAAGTCGTACGGCACAGGAATATATTTTATATAGGTATCTACAGTTCACGGATATAATAATTATCAAACCATTTTAAAAAACCTGTTTCGATTCATTCGTGTGCTTGGTAACAGAAAGTTTCTCAGAATAGCTCTTCAGTACATCCTGCTTCTGGTAAAGGCCTTTCCATCAAAATATAATTAAGAGCAAGAAGTGAGATATACAATCGATGCGGGGTTGTATGGGTATTCCAACCCTTAGGTAGTTCAGCAGAAGATTCAATTCAAAAAGTGAGTGGAAACCGCTTCCGGTAATAGTTGCTGCATGGATGGCTAACATTTTTGTTGCCTCTCAATGCTTCAACGGAAAAACCTAATATTGTCGCTCGGGTTTGGTGAAACATTAAGGCTATGTATAAATAGGTGCCACCTGCAAGGCAGTGTAGTAGCATAATAAACGCTAGTAGTGTCTACTTGTTGTGCTGTGCTTAGTTACAATCATCTATAACGATCCTGCAAATATTTCAGCATCTTTTAACAATCAAAGTTTTCATCTACTCCACTCGTTGATTGATCATTGAAAATATATCATCAAATCTGACTTACTATTTATAAACTATTATCATTTTGTTCTTATCTTAATTTTACATTACATTAACAATTTGTAAGAATTGAACTTTCGAACATGTGCTTATCACGTTTTGCGATACTGGGAATAGAAATTGTAAACGCTACAAAATACAAAACATAGTTTCACGTTCACGTCTTTATTAACTGATAGCCGTACGTTTTTTTTTATACAGTCGCCTACAAAATATTTTCGTGTGATAAGATATATTTCTTTTTTTTAAATGTTCAGCAAGTAATATCTATTCTTTCGAATTCGGGTTAAATTTAACCGCACTACACTTAGCTTTTCTTAAGGTGTTGCCTAAACTCAGGGAATAACCCTATGATGCTCACAGCACAGCTTAGGCGGAAGGAAATTATGGAAGGGGAGATTGGGAAATTTTAACCTGACAAATGTTGCAAGTGAGCCACAATTTTTGGCATGATTTTTTTTTTACTGTGCAACATCCCAGTGGCTTCAAAAGTACAATTCTTGTCAGTAGAATTGCCTCAACCACTGCTACCCAGATAAAAAACGCCGTATCCTGTGCTGGATTTGAACTCACGCCAACAGGGGAGAAAATCTGTAGACGTGCGCCTCAGCCCGCTCGGCTACTGGCGTGGGTAAATATGAATATGAAAAATAGTAAGCGTGAGAAAGTGATTGGGATAAAATCAATCCCGATTATTGGTAATTTTGCTTAGTAAATCCTATCCCTAAGGGCTTTATTCATCAACCAAGGTTGTCCTTAATTTGGATTAAATTTAGTCGCGTCACTTTTTGAAGCGCCACAATTTGTAATTTTGTAATTTTACTTCTTGAAATTCACAAGTTTATGCTTATTGTGAACACGTATCATAATTATATGATACATGACTACGCATTTGCTGCGTCTGTTAATGACCTTAGAGTTAAGCTTGGCTCCAAGCTTGATTTTGTTTCCCATATTAATTAAACTGTTTCTAGGAGTAATTCTATGCTGGATGTCATTAAACGCTGGTCCAAGGAATTTTCTGACCTTCAGGTGTCCTTAA
Source organism: Dasypogon diadema (assembly GCA_006980735.1). Classification (NCBI taxonomy): domain Eukaryota; kingdom Metazoa; phylum Arthropoda; class Insecta; order Diptera; family Asilidae; genus Dasypogon; species Dasypogon diadema. Next base: position 34,333 of record QYTT01084036.1, read on the forward strand.
TATTATATGACTCATTCGTACGACCACTTCTTGAATACGCATCCCAGGTATGGAATCCTTCCTGTGCTATTCACATCGGTCGCATCGAATCTGTTCAGTGTAGATTCATTAGATTTGCGCTTAGAGACCTTCCCTGAAACGACCCTATTCTTCTGACGTATCGCAAAGGGCTTAATCTTCTTGGTGCAAGGCTGCCGATATAATTTTTGTCCATCAGCTCTTCAACTCCAACATTGACTCTTCGGAACTCGTTGTGGTAAGGTGTCGTTCAGGACTAATAGTCGCAACTTGAGGGATTCTGCCCTCTTTCATGTTAATTTCTCTAGAACTAACTATGGTAAGCATGAGTCCATTTATCGCATGTGTACGGCGCAGTCAATTGCTTTGGGGAGCACTTCGATTTGGATGTGTTCATTTCATTTCATTTCCTCATTTAGATCTAGATTTAGCAGTAACTTATATCTTTCGCTCAGAGTCACTCATTCCTCTATTTCTCTATGATACTTCTACTAATATTGAGGAATCTGCGATCAGAATAATTGTACAGAAGATTCTGAATATATCAAATGTAACGCTTCAGGGTAGAAATGTATATGCTTGGTATTTTTTTTTCAAGAGCCATTTCGGTAAAAAGAAAAGCTTTTTGGGCTTCTCACAAAGGTAAAAGAAATTGTTAAAAGTTTGCGCAGATGTTATCATATTAGCGACAATAGCAACTCAGATAGACTCAGTACAAGCTGAGATTTTATTGGCTGAAAAAGTTTTTAAATGCAAACAACTACTTGATGACATTTGTCCTATAAAAGTCTAAAGAAATTTGTAAGCTTGGTTAGATTTGTTAGATAATCGCTTTCTACATTTCTACACATTTCCACACAAAACCAAATTGTTATTTTTATATTTAGTTGTTCAAGAGAATTTACCCATAGAATCATCTCACCCTGCAAATAGCTTCCATTTATTCAAAATATGGTGTGCCTTTGAAAATTTTTTGTATAAAAAACAAACATAAACCTTAAGCGGGTCATAAATGTGTTTACTCAAGCTATTTGCTTACGGGAATCTCATAAAAACGTGCGTAATTTGGCAAAAAATTACACGTGCCATCATACGATTACTTCCTGAAAACACGTTTAATGTTGTATTTCATGAAAATATTTATTCTGAGTACGAGCAACTCAACAAATTCTTCCTCATACTGCATTATATGTGTCAACACATTGGATCTTTTTTTTTGTATATATATATATGCTCAGCACTTTAAATAATTTGAAAACGTATGGGGTTCATATAAAACTCATCAAAATGTAAATGAGAAGCTGTCAGCACATTGAGCGAATACTATGTTCCTTAGAGCGGCTGTTTAACACAGTCACAACAAAAATCCCTGAAAGAATCATCCTGAAGGTATCACTTCTTAGATTAGATGTAACTTTGGGTAATTAAAACCTTTTACGGCTACTTTGATAGCTAACGATTTACAATAAAATAGTCTTCTATAAGAAAGTGACACTGTAGGGTTTATTGACCACAAGAATAATATAAAAAAAAATATTATCCCCTGTCTGGCCTACCGAGTAAGCAAAAAAAAGGCGTCATATAGAAATACTTAATTGCAAAATCAATAGGTTCATGACCTCTTAATTATAACCGTAGTGCAGTTAGTTTTATGTAATTAAATACAGGAAGCCAATTGCATAGGCTCTTCACACGAGTAGCAATTAATTCTTGTGGGAGTTTACATATGGTGACATGCGATATTGTGGTAGAAAAGTTTTCGATAAAGGCAGCTCTCGAAACTTGTAGATACGCCCTTGAAATTATTATGGAGAGAGGAAAATGAAGATTTTTTTACAAAGTCCTAAAATTCAAGGGTTTTCCATCAACGAATTAAATCAAAACAAAGTAATGATGTATGTAATGGGATAATGACTTATTGACGCCATTTTATTTACGATATCTTAACACACGGGGTATTTTTTTTTTTACTTGATGACTGCTCTACCAAAAAGACAGTGACTCATTCTTTGATATTGATGAAAGGAATTTATCAATATTGTCGTCGTAAACAATATATTTGTTCAGGTGGTAAAATAGTCGATTTTTTAATTTCTTCTGCCAAAAACAAAACAATTTCAAAACGAAACAAGATCTCAGGCGGCACCATAGAATTTAAAAAATTATTTCAATTTGTCGTAGGGGATTTTATTCGTAATTGATAAGATTTGAAAAAAGAAATGCAGACACCAGTGTGAGGTATCTACTAGTTGTACTGAATATTATTTCGTTATTTCTATTCGATTCATTATTTCAAGAAATGCCATCACTAAAATTGTATCACAACGATATCATCATTATTAGTTGTAATTGCAGAGTATTGTAGCAATTACCACAGGGAATTCTGTTTTGTTTTCAACATGATAAAAATATAAAAAAATCAGAAGAGGCCTAAAATAGATTAAATGGTAAAAGTATGTATACAACAAGATCAGAATTATTATTAATATAAAATTTGCCAAACAAGAAATGTAAAATAACATGAAAAATAATAATAATTTATTTATAAATGTGTACATCTTTTGGATGCAGATGAAAATAATTGCACATCGTCAGCGTCGCTCTTCATTCCAATCAATATGAGATAATTGCTGTAGAGAGAAAAGAATATCGGCCTTAGGATCGACTCTTAGGGTACCCCAGAAACCGTTTTTATGCGATCGGAATATCCATTAGATATCTCAATATATTGATAGTGGTTAATTGACTCGTTTTCCACACAACTATCAAGGAACTTGAAGCGACTGTGGTAAGATTTACAGTGTCGAATTTCTTCGAAAAATCAAGAAGCGCCAATACGGTAGCTTTGGGGATATCAATATTATTACAAACCTCGTCTTAAGCCTCCAACAAAGCAGGAAAGGTACCATGATACTTGCGAAATACAAATTAAGAAAGAAAAATCAAATTATGTATTACTGAAAATTAAATCATTTATTTTCTCATATACCAACGTTTTGAAAAAAAAGATACTAATTGGCCTGTAAATTTCGGAGGGACTTTTATTTTTTTGGTATCGGAATAATTTTAGCAAGTTTCCAAATTTTAGAATATCCTGACACAGTTAGAATTATTGAAAAATATGTATTATGAGCAGCGGAATCAAACTCATGAATGCTAAACTGTATCGTTCGAGGCCTTCGAGATATTCAACGCAACCACCCCTGACTTTCCAAAGCTATGGAGGCAGTGATGTTAACGCTCGATATGGAAAGTCATCGGATTGCTGGTTGAATATCCAGATCGAAAGCAATAATAGCAATGGTGAATTAGTTGGAATGTCTCCAGGTATTTTATTTCGAAAGAAAACACAGTGCTGACATCAGACGCATTTGATTTCAAATACAGAAAACCAAAGACTATTTTAGAAATGTCAGTAATGCCAAGTTCTACAAATTTTCTGTATCCTTTGCCTAAATTCATGCGGAGTACCTCCGGACTCTATCTAAGGTCCTTTGTTTTTTTCTTCTTTTTTTTTCTTTCTTTTAAATACAAGGGCAGTATACCTCAATTTTACTATAGGGACTATTTTGAATAAAAGAGTACTGATAGCAGCTGTATCTCCACAAAGGCAGCTTTTGAACATTAATGGTTCCGATGGAGACCTTCATGTTACAAACATTGTGATCTATTTAAACCAAACTGGAACAAAAAACTTTACATGTTTCTAAAGCAATATGCTACCTTCACGAATCTAACTACTCACTTTTAAAAAGAAATTCTCAAAAAAGCCAAACACTTCTAAATTCTAAAATTATTTTTATGGATATCCATGAACTGAATTAGGTTTATACTACAGATGAGTTGAATAGCAATTTGATAAAGAAAAACTGCAATTCTATCTGTTTTCCAATTTCTGTTTCAATTTAATTTCAATTACAAAAGAATATTTCAATCCATTAAATCCCCCCCAAGCCCAGCCACACTATTTTACAATTTTTCCAATAAATCGAAATCGACAATATAAAATTCAATCAAGCTCTAAAATTTCTCTTTCCAAAGTGCCTTCCGGACGGATGTTTCTCTGCAGCAAGCAACACTTAAAGTCAAACAATTTAACCACAACGTTGCTAACTTTGATGCACTACTGGAAAATCAATAAAATCATTTTGAATACTTTTCTCGAATGCATCCAACCAGAAAATATGTTAAAAATGCCAATGAAAATTATCTACATCATCGCACTAAATAACTTCAATCCTAATTAGAAACAGATCTGATGTGATCCCATATGGACGATTGCATTTTCCCAATGATTGAAATGTTTTTGTTCCTTAAGGGCCTCATGAGCGACCATTAAATCCACACACAGAGCGACGTACTTTCAGTGCTCATAAATTTGAAATGTGAGGCAATAAACTCAGACCAGCCCTACTGGGAGACTTCATGTAAAAAGTAAACATTCATAACTGGAGCAAACATTATTCGGTATTTTCCTGGTTTTTGAAACTTCAACGCCTTCACTCGGAGCATCTGAATGCCCTAGAGGTATCTATACAAATCACACGCATAGTAACGTGCCTTTGAAAACACAGGAGAAATGAAAAGATGGCCCCAATTATCGGTCACTATGCACATAAACAACAATTTTCTATGGAAGAGAAGAGGCTCCTTTAGCATAAACAGACCATTCTGGCATATGTTTACCATTCCGCCAATTTCTTCCAAGATAAAAGTGAATCGAACCCAATCCATGATGTGTTTCATCATCTCAAGAGGCAAACAAGTGTCTGCCATAGTTGCGGCTGGGATACATTGCCCCAATCTTGTTGCCAAGGAAGATTCGATTTCTTCTCAGATGCCTTAAGAAGACTTTAGACAAAAGTCTCATTAAATAAATCACTTGAGTTTGTGGAATTGGAAGAGTGAATGTGCGACTCCATTTACTTTTTCTCATCGGCCAATTCAAAATTTATTAACGGGTTAACGTTTCACATATGGATGCTGTAGCAAGTCATGTAGGAAGTCTACCACATCCGACCGTCTTCAAAGTCTGTTAGAATCTCGACAGCAGCGGCGGCAAAATCTCACATTTTCCCCACTTACAATGGAGGCACTTGTTGTGGCAGGCTTAACCATTTCCGGCTTAGAATGTTTTGGTGTTCGTTTAATGTGACGAGATGAGAAATGCTTTGCAGACTTAAGAGGTGATTCTGGCTGAAGCCGTATACAAAGTACTGACATAGTGTAAGAAATTGAAAAAGTTACCTACTTCATGTGAAATGCTAATATATTACGTAAGGGGTTGGTATAGAAGATGTTTCAGGCGGACTGAAATGAGCCAAATCCTTAATTGAACTTTTAGGAGTT
>QYTT01084037.1:0-18997 GCA_006980735.1 Dasypogon diadema
AATTCACATTTTATATCTTTGATGTGTTTTTTTTTAGTTTAGAAAAGAAAAAAATAATCGAATTGATTGGAGAAAATAAAAAGCAACAACAAAATCCTCTCAAAACAGCTGAAGATTTGCTTGGCCATTTCCCCGAATTGTCAGAGTATTTTTTAGATTTTATAATACCAGAACATAATAAAGTATGGCTGTCTTCTATAGCTTCGAAAAATCTCTGAAAGTAACACCATACGACATTTCGGAAAACAGTGACTATAACTTTTTCAGTTTTTCAATTTTTTATGTCCAGAACTAACCCTTAGCAGTCACTTTTTTTTTATTGAGCTTCGGAATGGGAATCGTGTTGGTAAATTTATACCGTATCGCTTTTTACGATGTAATGAAAAAAATTTCTGTACTCGTTTCAATGTTACCTTAAAATGTCTCAAACGATAAGTTAAAATCCATCAGACTGATCCAATCCATAAGAGATACTCATCATGGTTCGATGTTTTTGGTTTTCTAAAACTTTCAAAAATGCAAAAAGCAAAAACGAATAAAGGGGAAGAGAAATTTTAGAATAGTGATTTTTTCAATTAAAACAGAAAAACTATATTAAATTAAATTAAGATAGAAGACACTACTATATTATTTTTACCGATCTGTGCACGTCTTTTCGGTGATTTTTCAGTTTCCAATTGATCAATGTCGCTCAGGCTTAGAACCTGTTGATCTAGATTTTCTGGATTACTTTCAAAAGGTGTAACTTATTGTGGTATTTCGAGTTTTCACCACGAGTTATGGGTTGTGTTGTATTACCTTCCCATTATACCTTTACAAGGAGCAGATCGATTGATTGATTTATAGATTGAACAATGTAATGAATGTAATTCATAAACATAGTTCGAAATCTCGGGTGATGAGAGTTGCACCCTACAGCAGAGTTCAAAAGTTCAAAGAAAACCCGCTGTGTAATGTATAGAGGAAGTCCGATACGCTACGTTAGAGATAAATTTCGAAAGAAATCTTTTAAAATCAAAAATATATCTTCGGCATGATTGATTAGGGCAATTAAATGCCACATGACTACATTTTTTAGGAAAACTTCATGTGTGAAGTGTGGCAAGGTAGGAATGTAGTTTTAGTGCAGTAAATCCTGGATAAGTTTGAAAAGGAAAAAAGTAAACTTCTTTGGAATTATTTCTGGTATTTGAGCTTATGGACGTGGGCATTGTAAATTGTATATTGTAAATATTTTTCGTATTCTAATAGCATTAAAATTTTTTAGAAATTTTTATAAATTTTCAGTTTATTGATCCGAAAATGTGAATAAAATAAAATTAGCCCTGAAGAAGCTTTATTGACGACTTAATTTTCGACGTAAGGGTAAATTTTATCTTCCATTCTAAATTTTAGTCAACAGGAAATATATAAAGGATAAATCTCATAAAATTAAAACAATCTAGTTATAATATTATTTGTTATTTTTATTATTATTTATTTAAACATTTTAGGCCTTTACACTTTTCAGGTGATACTTTTTAAAACCCGATTACGGGTCTCCATTAAATCCATTTATATCTCTAATCGTCTAATCAATGTAGACCAATAATTTTTTGTCATTAGTCGAAATTCATAATATGATGACTTATCGAGAAATTTAAATAATAATTGTTTGTATGTACTTGAACAAAAAACTTTTTTAAATTTTGGTTTTATATCAGAGATTCGAAAACTTTATAAAAGTCAAACTATTTTAAAAAGTGTTACAATTTTAATGTGATGTTAAATTCTAAAATTTTTACAGTAATTTGCTACTATTAATAATTAACCTCTTTTTAAAATATATAAAAGAAATCCAGTTTTGACTTGATTGGCAATTTTACTACTCAATCATTTCATAACTTTTTCTTCTTTTTCTTCTTGTGAAACTAATGCTAGAACACTCCTGGCATTTTCTAGACAAATATTTGAGAAAGTTATCTCATCTATCTTCCCCACTAGATACTTTTCCATAAAAATGAAAAACAAGAATTTTCTTCAACTACCGGTCAATTGCAACCAATTTGGTATCTACTATCCAAGGGCAATGCGAACTTAATGAAGTATCTTCAGTAGTATTATTCCTGGCAATTTAAATATTGGCTTACTTGCGTTCCTTATGGAATATTGAGAAAACTTCTTTTCACCAGTTTAGTAAATTTCAAATTATTTCACTGAATATTTAAAAAATTCACAACAGAATCTGGAACCCTATCGTTTTAGTTAAGCCCAAAACAAGCTGTGTTTTTAACTCCCATGGCTAAAATAAATGGAAAGCTTCTGGTGTATCTCTTCAACTTATGCCACACTGGGAAATGTAATTTCTACTCCTTTGAATTTTTCCCAGTGTGCGTGCCACTAGGCTCTGTTCTCTGACCAATGTTTTTTCGTCATTTTTTTGGTTCTTAAGACGTACCCCTCTTTGGTTTATTTTCATTCTTAAAGCAAATATATGGAAATTCCCCCGTCATAGATATTCATATTCTTTATAGCTTTATCTAAACTTATCTAAATTGATCCCATCTATTGCTAAATGATGAAATGTTACCGTCTGCTGTAACATATTTCAAACCAGTCTACAAGATCCTCCTTTGCTAATTACCTTTCACTAGAATTTCGAGAAATCCTTTGACATACTTACAGAGGACACTTTTGGCTTTTAAATTGTATGAAAAACAAAAATAATAGATCTCTATAGTCTGCAAAGAAACAGTTTTTTTCAACAGAAGCGACATTCATATTTTCGGTGAGGGCTTTTGTCCGTCCTTCCTCCTAAAGTGTTCTGCATAGAATTTTATATATATGCAGCAAGCCAACCATTGTCTTTAGCTCAATTTTGTTGAGTGAGTGTACCGAATGTCCTCTAGTAGTCAAAATAAACATCTTCTCTTCTCTTTCTCCCTTGATCCTTACTTCCCAGCTATTGAGACCTTTCCATATTTGGAAAGTGAGTGGAGCAGTACCGAGAAATTTTGAGGTCCTATGGTTTATACCATTAATCCCTATCTTTGTTCTCCCTTCCTTCGTAGATCCATATGTGTACCAGACAAAGGATCCTCTTTCGAAGGTCATATAACCAGAATGTCATGGCTGTCGATCATTTAGCATCACCTTGACTCAAACTCACAATTTTATCTTATTAGCATCCAACAAGAACATCGATTCTTTATACAAATTGTCTGAGAATTATTAGGTGTCCATCCGTGCAGTTCGGTGCTCGGAGCTTCATCATTTGCAGTCTAATGGCACTTTATATGAAATTGTAGTTCTAGGAGGTCCACTATTACGCAAGAAGCCTGTGAGAGTCTGACTCCTAGATAAGCAAGTGTTTGCAATTTTCGCAATCTTACTTGCGCAGTATTTTTTGCTCTTTGTGGCCACCATACTAGTGGAGTGTTAGTGACCATGTGTCTTATTATAGCCAAGTATGCCCATAATATCTATCATCTTTGGCTGAAACCCCCCGGTCGTACCAAAGACAAAAATCTATTTACACGTCCATACGCTCGCTGTATTTTTATTTAGTACCATTTTAAATAAATTTTTGATCAAGCGTTAAAGCCAAGATATTTGATTTTGAATTCTATAGTTGTTCCCCCAAAGTAAAATTTCTCCTTTTTGTGAATATTGTCTTTTCTGGATTGGCTTGACATCAGTTTTGTGCAGTAATTAGGGCGTCTTTATGTGATTAGAAATTTCCTGATCGTTCTTTCCCTTAACAACAATAAATGATAATAGCGTGCTGAAGATTCGTGGTTTTTGGATGACGTACTCATTCAGAACTTAAGATTGTTGCCATTGACATCAACTCTCTGTTCCTGGAGGACATGGAAATTGTAGCGAGGTAGTAATAGTGATTCTACAGAGTTCTTATGATCGCGAATAGCAAATTTTATAGTAGGGCACTGGATGCCCAAGTAGACGATAGATATCGATAGCGGCTCAAGCTTTTGAATTGATCCCTCGGCCTCGCCTAAGCGGCAAACAAAAGAGGAAAAATTATAGATTTTCTAGGCGTTTCACTAAAATACTGATTTTTTGAACGTTTTCTAGTGGTCTCTCCCTTTCATTCAGCTTTAACGAAATCTATATCCGTGATTTCTTGTAAAGTGGTCAGAGCCCTTTTTTTTGAGTGTGTCCATATTTAGCCGTTCTTATCTTTTCGCCTTGGAGTTAAGACTGGGTTCATCGAAATTTGAAAACACCTCAAGCAGAATGATGTGCGAAGGAAATGATCTACCGGTTAAGAGTTGTAGAACAAATTTTCACACATTTCCCTGCACCATGCAAAATTATGGCAAAATTCTAAAAACTAGAGCAGTACATACAAACAAACAATAGTGATATAATATTTCCCTTGTTTTTCTTTTTTTTTCAAAAAATAAGCAATGTTAACACGTGCAATATAATTGTTGTACTAATTTTAATTTTCAAATAACAATTATCATTTGTTGATGTACTTTTTGATAAGTTCATTTTTTTTTGTATTGTTAAAAGAATTTTTTTCAACTTTTCTTTGGATATATTTTCTTAACTGCCCCGACCAAATTTATCCTATTCGTGTTTTTATTTTAAATCATTGTGTTTACACTCAAGTAGATATATATATAAGCAAAACGTGATTCAGAGTGAAAATGGTGATGAATGCGTTGGTGAATTTGAAATAATTGTAGCATAATTTTAAATTTTTTTGTTGTGGTCTTTTATTATGATTATTCAGTTGAGAAAAAAAATGTGAAAAATCATCCTTGTTTTCAATGACTCTCTTAAAGCGGGTTATATTCGAAACAAAAAATCATAAAAGTTGTATGAAATGCAATCATTATTTAAGTAAAACAAAAAAAAAAGGAAGAAAAAAGAAGTCAATCAATTTATATACACTTAGATACTGTAAGAAAGAAAAAAAAGTAAACAAAAAATTACAGATTGAGTGACCGAGACTTCATGTGCAATTCAAGATTAATTTTAAACACAAATCAAATGTAGGAAATGAAATAATATTTTTAGTCAATTTATTATGTTACATTTTTGCCTATTTTTGTTTTTTTTTTATTTATTATTCCCTTCCTATTGAATTTTACCACGATACCAGTGTCATCTTTAATTATTAGAATATTTTCCATAACCTGTCTAGAAGAATGAAATTTATTTAAAAAGTAAAGAAAAAAAAATAAAAATAAATAAATAAAAAGATCACAAAGATGTCATCCTAAAACAAATTTTGTTATAGATAAAATACTTAGAAAAAAACATGAAAATTTTTGTGTATAAAATGATGAGTGAATGAAGTAATTGTAATGAAGTAAAAAAAAACGTGAAAATGCACTTCATAAATTATGTTCTGTTTGTATTTTTGTAAATACTTAATATTAAACAATTAATAGTTTGCTCCCGTTTTTATTTCCCCTTCTCAAATTCACTACGATTTGTTTAAGTTAAGAAGAAAAGAATTGTCTTTTTATATTATGAGTCAATGCTATTGAAAGCAGCTACTATTGCCAAGATGAGAATATCGAAATGAAACGTGTTTTTATATAGGAAACAACCAATAAAAAAAATGATGTGAAAAGAAATGAAAATCACGATGAAAGTTTGTACGACTACTGTATGAGCAAATTGAAAACAAAAATAAAAACTATTATAAAAAAGATGCTATATTAAAAAACAACAAAAAAAATAACTATAAAAAGAAGAGATCAAGAAATTGTCTATGTTTATTTCCATTATATGTAACTTATAAAAATGCATACACAGAAATTAACAAATCTATATAAAAGTATATATTATAAATAAATATATATTTAATAAGTACTTATTATTATATTATTTAAGAAATATATATAATAAATAAAAATCATTCAGTACATGAGAAGTTAGTGTCTGTTCAAAAGCTTTCTGATTGCCATCAGTATATATATATATCATTTCTGCGTTGCTTAGGCGACATCTCTTGTTATTTCGAGCATTTGTTTATGCTTTCTGTGAAGCAGCCTATGACACTTCTTTCTCGTTAAGGAATACAATGTGCTTCACTATCCCAGTATCATCCAGCCATCCTTTTGAAGCGATATCCAAAGGTGTCGAGTCCAGTAATTAAAGGAAACTAATGATCAGAGTGTTCCTCATTCCATGCTTAGAACTTTTCTTTTGATCGTTCGACACGAGATCCTAATTTCTTTCTTAGCCTTATTAGCAGGTTTCTTACTCAGGTCTCCTTTATCGTGCGGCGTGATTGAAATTGAAAATAGGGTTCTGAGTCTTGCAACTCCACAGTCACCCCCTATTTTGCTAAGGTGTCGGCTTTTTCAATCCCCTCGAAACCTATGTCCCTCTAACGCAACAAAAGCTGTGCTTTTTGCCACAATATCTAGATCTGTAGACAGAGAAATGATCGGGATCTTATTGAAATTAGTTTTATACATTGGCAGTGCTGATTATCATTTTCAAGATGACAGCTGTCAATTGTAAGGGGTTATTTTATTTTATTGTAGGTGATAAGTTGCAATATTTCAAACGCGTAAACTTTACTTGTTTCTTGCTATACTTACAATCTTGCATCATCCATACTTACTCACTTTTAGATTACTCTTTGAGTTTGACAAGCAGTAGTGCCAACATGTAAGACCAAAATTGTGCACCTATATGTGGAAGTCATTACGAAGCGTAAACCACGTGTTCCTGTCCAAGGATTAAGGTGCGATACTTGTCGATTGTGTCTATGATAAATGTCAATTTTACCCATAAGATACCGAACAACAAAAAGTGATGGAACTACATTCCCTCTCGTTTCCGATAAGTATTCTGTGTCTTGGATAACTGGCCCCACATAAAATAGCAAATTGAGCAGTCCATTTATTAGAGGTCAGTGGATTTTGGTACAGAAGGCCAGCTAGAAATTTCCCAATTTCCCGAAATTAAAGGAATATGACATTTTGGAGCTCAGTAGTCTTAACATTAGCAAACCTAGGCAGAGGATCCTAATAGCGCTGGAGTAATAAATGCGTGCTGTGGTTATTTTTGTAGGGAAAATCCCCAGGATTTAACTATTTATCGGACTCTACCGACATCTCCGTCTGGTACACGGGCAGAAGTTTCATTTGGCCTGTTAGGTATATGGTTAATTAGCGAATATAAGTTGCTAGAAACCTAACCTACTTTGGCTTCTTCTCGGACACAGGTGGCAGTTGGAATTGGGACTATATCGAATAACTCGTAGGCCAGATGTAGTCATGAGTGAGGGTGGGCAGCGCACAAAGCCCCCTGGACACCTAAAGGCATGAGCTTGGCACCGGCAGGTACTATCACTATCTCCGCTTTTATTCTGCTATATTCCCTATCTCTTTCTTTCTACCATTCTGTTTGACATGATATCATTTGTTTATGGATGGAGGATGATGGGCAGACCTTTTATTGGCCCACGCCATTACGCCAAACCCTAGTGCTAGTCACGCAAGTATGCTGTTGTTCCTTTCTGCTCTCTTTGGCCGTCTGGACCGGGCGTAGGTTTCCTAAAGAGTAGCTTCCATAGGCGTTCGTGCTATCAGTCCTCGCCTCTCATTTTAGGGTGAGGAGTTCGAGCTTAACAGCACTGTTACCTGTATTGAAAATTGACCGAAAGGGTTAATTAGAATAGGATTTGGATTTTTATAGTGTTCTAATTTTTAGGAATACATATTTATTATATTTTTTGGAAAATTTTCAGTTATGCTTGGACTTGAATGCATTGCAAAAGCTAAGTAAGTTTTTGCTTTAATTCATGTAAAAACTGGTATTTGCTCACTTCCCCAATACTAGTTGCAAATAAATTGTAGTTGTTCAGTGAATTATTAATTGTTGCTTACCGGAGGAATGTACATCTCTTCAAAATCAGTAGAACACAAATCTCTATGATCTCAGTGTGTCTTATCTGGAGGGAGTTTATGGACTGGAAACGCAAGAAACGAATCACAACGAAAAGCCAAGAGAGACATCACAGATCCGGAGGAAATTACCTGATGGGAAGTAAACTTCTGAAGAACTAAAAGAGTAAGTGGTCTCATTTTTTCTGGTCCCCAATGACTAATTTCTGTTTTAAATTTGTAGCGCTGATAAACAATTCCCACTATATTTCGGAAAAAGAGATGGACAAAGAATGGAATCTTCACAGTGCAAACAACAGCTGAATTTAGGAACGGTTGGCTGTTGATGATCTAAGAATTTAAAAATGTCAACAGACTTTTTGGAAGTATGTTGAAATCTTTATATAATATTTTATCTATCACATGTATACAAGCACGAGTAGGGTAACAGAGTGTCGAGAGCAGTTTTGTCTACTCTTCTGGACCTGGAAGTTACCCTGTAGCGATTAGCGTCAAAGCTGCGGCATTCAAATTGTCCCAAACCCATGGACTCAAGGATATTTTTGTACAAAATTCTACGAGCGGCAAGGACAATTTTTTTTCTACTTTTGAAGACTATCCTTTGAATTGCGACAAAAACCCAAATTGCACAAAATCCATTTTACTATAGTTTAGGAATTTTTTCATACAAAATTCTAAGTAATCGGATTTGAGCACGGGAGAGCTCTATCGAAAAGGTCTAATCCCCTACCGTTGTCCAGATTTGAGTCCTTTTACACCCAAAATTTTCGCCGTTAAGTAGTAATTATCATAGGGCCAGCTTAATTTCCGCGAATACCATTAAAAGGTCCTGCTCAGAAAGGATACAAAGAACTTTCGAATGATATCTCCGTTCTGGGTAAATTTTCTTACATTTTTCTATCTTCGTTCGATATTGTGGATCCTTTTCAATCGCAAATTGAGTCCTGCTTCTTTTGCAGGGTTAGAGCAGTCCTTCTCGATTGCTTCCTGTAGAATGAACCACAAGTTTTCCGACCGTTTCTCGGGGAATGTTACAATTATCGTTGGGAATAGAAATCTTTAAGCGAGGATACATATTCTTGGAAGGGCATCAACTTAATCTTGAAGAAATGGTTTCTTCCGTTTTCGACAGTTACCTCTAAATGAGAGAAATAAGTCTTCTGGCCTATTAAACTGTGCTCAAGAAGACAAAGATCCTCCTGTGCGCTGTCCTTCGGCGATTCCCTTATCCAAATCATCCCAAACCTCTAAAAAATATATAATTTCGGGTATTTCAAATATTTTTCGAAAATTTTTGAGAGAAGACGTTGATTTCCAGAAAAATTTGATTTTACATAAAGTTGTTGGAGGGAGTTGGCAAGGCCGGTTAGAATTGTACGCAGTGTCATTTAACCTCGATTTGTTGGAATATTGGTGGGAATTGAATGATCTTCATAAACTAACTGGGCATAGGGCATTGATTGCACATTTTTCGTTTTCCAGTGATCAGTGGACGGCGTTGACTTTTTTGTCTTCGTTAGTCAAGTTTTGCTAACGGTGGTGGGTGAGGAGGAGCTGGTTTTCGGAAAAATCCTCTGAGATCCTGGAGACGACTGGTTTTAGTTATCGAGTATCCAGAAAACCGTAATTCTGGCAATGAAAGAATTTGATCCTGCAGGGAATTCCGACATGTCCCCGCTTCTTTTTATATTCTGCAGGTGCTCGAGCCGGGGAACTATCAAATTTCATCGACGTCCGTATTCTAGAATACGTAGAATTTGCCGAAGTGACCCGTGCGACTCCAGCTGTCCAGTCTTCGCCAGGAAGAGGAGCCACAATTGTTAGAGAAGGACTTGGTATTTAGCAGACATAAATGAAATGTGGCCTGATGGAGTTTCTCTTGGAAGGTAAGGTAGTCATTTCAGTCGCCGGTATCCAACTCAAGTAATCGCAGTGTTTGATTTGCAGAATAAGAAGAAGACGGAGGTGAACACCACCACTTCGCACTTTAGGAAAAGTTCGACGAAAAGTCGAACTGGTGCGAAACAAAATCCTACATGGGTTCAGCCAGACGAGAATTCGCCCTCTACCTCGTGATCTGCAGTTGTAAGGATCATTGGAAGGCTGCTTTCTTGATGATCGTCGACAAGTAGTCCTGTTAATGTTGACCTGTGCCGATATTTTCTTTCAGGCTATTGAAAGTCGCATCTTAAAGAAAAAACTAAATTCTGCACCGTCAATGCCAATAAAAAGAATTCAAATTAGGAATTTGTTTCTCATTTCAGTCCATTGTTCCACGATTTTCCTCCAGGTCTAAATCCTTTTTCAGCAGGACTTTATTTTTCCTACAAATCAGGGGTTAGAGGTACCTTAAAACGTGTGTCCTAACAAAAGAAAATTGCACGAAGGACAAACGGATATCTTGTAAATTAAGGAAAGCGAACGCCAAATTTTCTCATTGTCCTTGTCCCTTATTCCTGTATAACGTGTACAAAACTTATTTCAGGAGAAAGGCTAGTTCAAAAGCTGCCCCGTCATAAAAATATCCTGACTCAGAAAGGGCATGATCCCACTAAAATCAGTATTCTCCCACATTTTCTATTCTTTTACGGTATTTTTGTCCTTTTCTGACCCAGAATTTAGTCCTGCTTTTCTCTCAGGCTTGGGGAAATTCTTCCAGTTGCATCCTGCGAAAAAACGGCACGGAAAAACCTCGTTTTCTCCGAAAAAACTCGAATTTTTCCCCTGGGCATTTACTTACTGCAGATTATGGGCCCCTGGTGTAAATCGGCGATTTTTGCTTTACAGGGCATCGACGAGCTGCCGACCCCCGTATATTACGCAAATTTTCGATTTACACCAGGGTCCCATACTTGGGAGCAAGCAAATTTTCTGATACTGTAGTATGTGTCCATGCCAGCTGCTGACTTCCAACAGCTGGAAATTTCAGTTGCATGTGTGGGTAAATGGAGTATTACCAGCCTAAAATAATTTCGCATATTTTGAATTTGGTTAGCGTATTAGCTGTGACAGAAATGGCGTTCGATTTTACATTTTGAGAAAACTGAGCAGTGCTTTTTGGATTTCCAGGAGTTCCTTTTTAGGGCCCCAGTCATTTTGGTCAATTTTCCCCTAAAGTAAAGTTTGATTTGGTATAGAAATAGACGGACAGAGGTTGGAAACAATATTCTGTATTTGAAACTTTGGACAATTACAACAATTTTCGACATTACGACTGCTCGATGACCGCCCGTGGTGGGCCCTTTCTGCAATTTCTTTGCTGAGCGTAATTTGGGAACAAAGCGGCATAATGAGAATCATTCGATTCGACTGTTAATGTGCGAATTTCCGAAGTCTTGAGCCTCTGAAAATATTCCGCAATTTCTTTTTCTAGCAAATTGTGTAGAACTTTGTGTGAAGTGTTTTTGTCCGATGTACTTCCTTAGCTCCGACCCCCTGAGACCTGTCCTGATCTCCCCTGTACTTGACGACAGAATAACTTGCATCGCGCCCGAGAGAGAGAGAGCAGCCAGCTAGAACCGCACCGCAATCCACAAATACTGGAAGTCGTTGCGGCTTTGTAATATTATGGATTATGCACTTCGTGACGTAATCCATTAAAATCCCAGTCTTTTCAAGAGTTGTCGGCCGTAGCCCCGCACTAGTCCAACTGCTGAACCGAACAAGACTGCTTTGTCTGGCTTCCAGTTTTCCGGAATTTTTTACTACATGTGTAGGTGGGACAATTGAGTTGAACTACAAGTCATAAACGTTTTAGATAGAAAAAGCTGGTCCTATAAATTCCTGCGACCATTTACTGAAATCTTAAAACGTTCAGGAAAAACAGCTCATCCTCATTGCTTGTAACGTCGAAGGTTGTCGAGCCCCCAAAATAAGTTGTTCACCTCAAGTAGGGAACTGCCAGCGTAAAATAATTTCAAAGTTTTAGAGAATTTGCTATCGTTTGGGCAATGATTTTGAATTTAAAAATATTGAAAACTCTTTTTGTGTTTCAATTCTAATATGAGCCTCCCCAAAAACTTCTACTTGTATTAATTATAATTTTCGGTTTTCGGAAATGATCCCTATCAGTGATCTAGTATTCCTTCACCCTCCTTTGGGAGGGTTCCATGATCAGGTCCGAGAAAGTGTCACCCAAAAAATGTCTGAGTTGAATTTTGCTCATTTTAGTAGAACAAATTTTTTCGGGGTGTTTCTGATACCAATCGAAGGGGCAACATTTAGTAGTACCAAAAAGGTAAGCCCCCCCCCCTCTCCACGCCCATTATTTTCCGAAATATAAGCCATAAACCAAAACTGCTCAATTACGGGCGTTTACTTTGTGAATCGCTCTAACATCGCGGAAGACCGAGAAGAATCTCACACCGAAGAGGATTCCTACAGACCTCGCTGACCCAGGCGTGTGCCTGAGCCCAGAGACGCCTCGGAAGATCATATAGCGGCCCGGCCGATACGCTTGTCGGTTAGCAGTAGTCAGGTGAGGGTGGAGTGGAAGATAAATAAAAAATTCAATATGACAGAGTGGGGAGATCCGCCCCATTTTCGAACTCAGATCAACAAATTTTCTGAAAGTAATATATACCAAGTTTCAGACTTCTAGCTCAATTCGTTCTCGAATTATAGTGCGCACAGACGGACGGACAGACGGACATGCTTAAATCGATTTGCTTTTTTACCATTCAGAGCATATGTATACAATTCATTCTGCTCTAGCATTATTGGTTCTATGCGTTACGTTATACAAGTTGGATTGAAACTAATATACCCTATCTATCATATAGGCTATAAAAATAATAATAGTAAGCTCAAGAAAAATTACTACAAACATATTTACTCTGAGCTTATGTACATAAGCTATTTAAATGGCTCTGTCCTGTTCGTACATCCGTGCAACTGTGTACATGCTTCATTGCTGCAATTGCCACAGATATTGAGATGATTTTTGGCAACAACGTTTTCCATACAAAATTGATATTGATCATCCTCAACAAGACCCATTTTATCCAGATGATAGTGTACAGTGAGGAAGCCAGTGATGGTCTTCAGCTCAATCCTGTTGAGTGACAGTAGCAAACTCGTCTTCTGTTGCGAAGAGTTGATAAACCTCTTCGTCTGTCTTAGACCTGAATGATTATTTATTTTGATTATAATGTTTGACCCTTCTGACTTTTCCTAGTAATTGGCTCTTTAAAGGGTGATTCTGCACCGTCCTTTTGTAAGTCGATCTGTAGTTTCGTTTCCATCAAAACCTTTATGCTATGAATATAGTAAGCGCCAGTTTCTTGATGGTACTCAGGCAGTTCCATACAAGTTTCAGCATACAAGTGAATGAAGTGGGTTCTTTTAGCGGTGCCTCAATGTCCGATAGTACCCATACATCATTCGACAATAACTATGAAAATTGAATTGTATGGTGATCTAAACAGGAAGGATAGGGATAGAAAGGGTAAAGAAAACTTCCATTTTAAGATTATAAGAAACAACATTATATCTACTATTTATCATCATTATCTTCATCAACTACAAAGGGGAAAATAAAAAACCAAAAAAACATCATTATCTTATATCAAATATCTAAAAAATTTACATTGTTTTCAATTTCCTATCGTCACATTTCTTTTGTTATCTTTTTTTTTATTCATTTTTCTTCTTACTTATATAAAATATCCTCCTTGTCTGATTTCACAGTTTTTATACTTAAATTTGTTGAAATGTATTTTTTTTCTTTTTCATATTTTTATTAATATTGTTAATGCATGCGCTTGTATGGGTATGTAAGATGTGTGTATTTCATACAAAGCGATAAAACTACAAATGTTAAGAAACTATGATTTCCGTTTTTTACCTTTTTTCTGTTGTTGTATTGCAAATGATTTTGTTTTGAAAAACTGCTGCTCTCGTTTTTGAAATTGAATTTCTTCTTATTATCACTATAAACTAAATTTATTTATATATCTTGTTACGATTTTTAACATTAAGTCTGTAAACGTATGAAATTAAATCTAAATTTTTAATTAAAAGAGAATAAAAATTCTTAACTTGATGTTTTTCTTCTTGTTTTTAAAAACAATTTCTTATCTAAATCTATGCGCATTTGATATTATTTACTTATGGGAATAGAGTAGGGCAGGTCTGGGCAGGGGGTAATAATAAATTTAACAAATTAGAAAATTGCCAATTATTATGATAGCAGCGATA
This sequence comes from Dasypogon diadema, assembly GCA_006980735.1. Taxonomy (NCBI): domain Eukaryota; kingdom Metazoa; phylum Arthropoda; class Insecta; order Diptera; family Asilidae; genus Dasypogon; species Dasypogon diadema. Next base: position 14,079 of record QYTT01084037.1, read on the forward strand.
AACTTTACTTTTTTATATATTTACTTTTGCTTTTCATTAGGACATTAATTAAATTCTATGCAAATATCTTATCTTTACTTTATATACAGTTTGCTTGTTTGCTCTCATTATCATTAGTGGATAAATATTTAAATATAATAATAAAATATATGTATGTTCTTATATTCTTCTCTTTATATAGCATTGGGGAGAAAGTATTGGTTTTAATTCATTTATTGCATGCATGTCATGCAGTCGGAAAAAAGTATATTAAATTTGGTAGGCAGAATGCAACAACTACAAAATAGGATAAAATAATACGTGGAGAGATGTGTACGAGTCTAACACAATAAACAAAAATTCCTCTATGGTTTTTATGCAATTATAGTTTCTCCCCTTTCCTGAAATTTCCTTCTGTTCCATGAGCTTAAGTAGTAATATGTAAAGAAAACAGTGGGTATTTGGTCCTACTACTATTCTAAAATCGTTGCATGAGTTTGTTGGGTTAATAAGTTAGTTAATAGATTTGACTGTGAAAGTTGTAATGCATGAATGCCCACAATAAGCTGTAATGCATCAACACTGCACCTAATACTACTAATCTAATTTTTGCGAGTCGCAAAAGAAAATTTAAAAGCATATAAACATACTACCACTCAGGTAGCACCTACTTCATGTGGTTTATCGGCATCGAAAGAACATTTTTATTCCTGTACCGAAAAAAATATCATATATAAATTCTGTATGCATTTTGCAGACCGTCGAGTCATATCACTAGCTTCGTAAATTTAAAACAGGTTTAAATGATGTTTTCAACTTTTCTTTCCAGTTCCAGGATAACTAGGCGGCTGGGTAAGCTCACTCTGCATAAACTACGTAAAACTGATTATGAGATAAACAATCATCCCTGAAGTGTGACCCGGTCGATTTTAACATCTGCCCTTGAATAGTAATCACAAAGTAGACCTCGACGTCTGCAATCTTGTAAATCCGGGTTTGGATAATATCGCGATCCTGAGCTTTCATTTTCAGCCTAGTGCCATTACAAAATTTTGGGGTTCGCACAGCAACCTCACTGGAGCACCCACTTTCAGAATAACTTTATGTATTGAAAGTCACTGACTCTGTGACTCTAATTAAAAATTCCACTGGATATTGGAGGGCATTATTGTTATCTATGCTTACCGTCAAAATAATCGAGAAACAGATAATAACACCTCTTAACTTTCGAATGGCCAGGTAACACGCCAGATGGGGTGATCTAATGCTTTGCATTCTCTGTAATTTTAATTACATCTTCTGACTGTTTTTAGGTTCCGTACGTCCGAAAATGAAAAAACGAACCCTTATAGGATTACACTGGTGTGTCTGTCTGTCTGTCCGTCTGTCACAGCCAATTTGCTCCGAATCTACCGATTAATTTGAAATTTGGTACACATATAAACTTCTGTGACCCAAACACGGACGTGTAACATAAATAAATGAATTTTGAATATGGGGGTCACTTTTTTTTATATTGTCTCAAATATATATTTTTTATAATTTTAAAATAAATAGTTTTAAAGTTATTTAAGAAAATATATGAATTTTGACCAGCCCCCTCAAGTCTCTCAATATTGTGCGTAACAAATCAAAAAATGAAATATCAGAATACCTTCTATCCTTGGTCTTAGTCCCCAACCCCTTGAGATATAAAAATTCATCATAATACTAGATTAATCTTCCCCAAATTTTTTATAATTCGTTTTCAAGACAAAGCAATAAATGCTGAACTTCTTGTATAAAAATAACCCTATCCGACCCTCTCATTTTATAAAAATTTGCATATACATATTCACAAGTGACTTTGGTGGGAAAACGCGAAAATTTCAAAAACAAAAAGAAAAAAGTGAAATTTTTATTACTTTTAATAAACTTCAAGTGTTGGCAGTTTCTAACAGAGGAAGAGTAGGAGTTGATGGATGATTCGCACCTAAAAAAATCCATCCTCAAGACTAGAAGAGGGGGGAGGGTAGGATAGGTTCCGGTATGCAGAACAATTTTTCAGTATCCCTTTAAGGAATCACGTGATATATGGATATTTGCAGAATTACGGACGTGACAATCTCACTCATTAATTTTCCAATATCTGCGAAGAATTAAAGTGAAAGTACTTTAATTAGATTTCTTCGGCTAAATCCCATATCGGAATTTTTAGTTATATGAAAACTGGAAGTATTTTTCAGAGGGTAAGGCTAGATTTTAAAACTCTACAAATTACATAGGTCTAAAGTTTTTTTCTAATTTATTATTTGTGCAAATTAAAAAAGACGGTACTCATAAATGTGAAAAACGGAGGTCAATATAACTCTAAATTTTCAGGAAATTAAGTAAAATAGATTACGTACGTGATATTTCTTCTTAAGAGGAACATTTCTGAAAAATCTAATTTAATATTAGAACAGGCTAATTATATTGAGTTTTGTGGAAATGTAAAACACTTGTGAACTGGTCTTAGACATATTTTCTTTATGTATCTAAGAGATAGAATTTAGAAAATAAATTTTTATACACGAAAGGTCTATTTCTTTGATTTACCAATGATAGCAAGTTTTACATGTTCCTCGCCAACAAAAGCACAGTGGTAACAGTTTTTTACTCCTTTGCGCCTCATAGACAGCACAAAATAAATTTAGGGTATGTGGGTTAAACGACTCAATATATCAGACTAAATAAATGATGACCTTCAGCTTGATTTCACAGATAAGCTTTACATTTACCAGGACCATGCGCAAGAGACGGATTTTTCAAAGTTGTTTGCGGACATTGACTACACACGGTCAAATAAATCATCAAATAAGTCTTCAAACATTATTCTGTTCTGAAGTTTTAAATATGCCGCAATTCATTATTTGGAACAGCCATTTTCTTTACACTATGCAGAGAATATGACAGTCACGTCCACACTTAAATTCTTTAAGAAAAATTTGTCAAACAAGGCCACCGAAAAATAAATTTCATCTCAAAGAAATGGCCACGCCCCCAAAATATAAATTTTTTTAGATTTCCCTCAAAATTTTTCGACAAACACGAAAACTGGTTTTGCAGACAATGCCACACACAATCAAATTATCTGCATTTGCGAACAAATTTGACAAATTTGGCTCTCGTGTGAGGTCTCGGTAAGATACAACTGAAAATTAGCGATTTTTCGTATTTTTTATACCGTGAACCAGCATTCCAACCCATTATGACATATACTTTAAAATTATTTACGATTTTTTACGCAAAGCCTTATTTTAAAAGCCAGAAATTATTTGTTTAGAACATTTGTTTATATTTTGAAACTAAAGCTATTATTTGAATGAATATAGAGCAGCTTACGCTCCTATTTCAATGATTCAAAAGGGACAAATTTCTGGAATAATGTTACATTCAATAGGATACCAAATCAGACGAAAGTAGGTACATTGCGTGGCACGAGAAAAAGTTGTTTGAACAACCAAAATTCGGATTCTGTTCTGTTTACAACAAAAACCATAGAACAATTTATTGTTTTTTCTACTTATATCATTTTAAATCTTCAATTTTAATTTTCATTAATGGTAAGACATTGTAAGTGTTAAAAGATTCCGCCACACCTACATACAAAGATCGTTACAAAATGAAAACCCATGCGTCTGCCTAACAAATAAAATCAAAATAATATCTTCAAATCTCTGAATCACCCTCAACTTTTTAGGAACTAAAGAAAATTAAAAAAAGAAAAACGCAACACTTTTTTCCCAATTTTAATTTTTTGTAATTAAACTCATAATTTCAAGTTGCACAGAGAATTTTTTTTCCTTAATTACATTTAAAAGACGACAACTTACAACAATGATTTACAAGTAGTTAATTAAGGAAAGAAGAGGACACTAAGGAAATGATATCCCTCGGGTCACTTTATAGTACCTTTTATCTGCACTATTCCACTATGAATTTTTCGCATTATTTATTTTCCAAAACAGATAAAAAAAACATAAGCAAGAGTCAATGATACTTCTATTATTATTATTACTGTTATTATGTATACTTTGCAATATGTATATCAAGAATAAAACTTTTTCAATTATTTTATAATTAAACCTAAGAAAAAAATACAACTAAAAATAATAAAAAGAAAGAAAAAAAGAAAAAATAGAAAAGTGTTTTTTTAAAGAAGAAATTCTCTTCTTGTATTATCTTTAATCATGTCCCAATTGTTGTGGTGGTGCCATCTGGTGAATTTGTTGAGATTGCTGATGTGTTGATGGTGATTGCTTACCTAAAATAGTAACACCACTTCCCATCATGCCACCAGTACCGTGACTTGGTTTTAAACGTTTCGCAGCCGTTCCAGTTATATGTCCCGTTCCACCTAATTTATCCGTGTTACGTTTAGCTGGTGTTGACATTGCCATTTTTGTTGATGCTGGATCTAGATTTTTGTTTACGGTATGTGTTGTTTTCCAAAGATGTGTTTTATGAAAGACACAGATCGGGGCATCAGGAAAAAATTGATCAGATCAGCAAATCGAACAACAAAATCCATCAAGGGAAAGAAATGAAAAAAAATAATTGTTTTTGTTAGAACTTTTCGATATATTACAAAAAGCACGTATTATAAGCTTACGCTAGAATATTTTAAACGTGTCTTAAGCTGGCTTTGGCATAAAAATCTGTCTCTGAACTATATCAAAAGGAACGAGAAATTTTTTTTGACAACGAAATCAAAGTTCAGGAGATGCCCAACGATGCCCAAAGACAGAACCTCGACCAGAAAGGAAAGTTGGGAAAGAGATAGGATTACTAAACATTCTGCCTTAATATTCGAAGTTAAGAAAAAATAGCAGATTATAATTGATTGCACATCTATAATACTTCTCCTGTACTAAGAATTGCGTAATTTCAAACTAGGGTTAAAACTTTGCTGCATAGTG